>SKCR01031800.1:0-114562 GCA_019454045.1 Zanthoxylum bungeanum
AGGTGCCGTTTACTCAAGTGGTACGTGGAGTTGTGTCCCAAGTACAGACCGCACTACCGTCCATTCGGATTCGGCTACGGAATTTACGTCTGGGATTCCATCCTATATACCACAAGAGACAACACTCTTCCATTCATCCAATACCCACAACACGCGTCCATAAACGACTCTCATGTGAATACAATTCAATAATAAAAGAAACGAATATAAACTAATGAAAAAGTGCCCTCAGGTCTAACCTTTTAAATCGTCTCTCGGACTCGCGTTTCACGAAGATCGGAAGGGGTAAAGCTCCGCAACTCTTCCGGTTCACTGGTTCACTGCTCTCGTTCGTTGTCTTACTGTTTTGGGTCGTCGTCCTCCATCTTTTGCTGCTGTTTTGACTCCGATTTACCGCCGCTACTACTGTTTTGGTGCTGTATTTTAGTTACTGTGTTTGGGATGTTTTGGCTACTGTTTTGGGTGTTATTTTCGGTGGTGTTATGGTGTGGTTCGGGGGCTGTTTTATGTGTGTGTCTAGGGCTGCTTGGGATGTGTTTTTCGGTGAGGTGAGGGGGAGTTGTGTCTATGAGCTTGGGTGTTTCTTATGTGAATGAGCTAGCTAGCCTTGAGAAGGTTGGTGAAGGGTTCTTTTTATAGGCAAAGGGTTAGGCTTGACAAGGAAAGGGATTTGTGTATTTAAAAAGGGATATGATTGGTTTGGTTTAGGAATGCAATATTTTAGATTGGTAATTATCTTATTAGATTAGGAAGTCAAATATATGATTGGCTTTAATTGGTTGATTGATTTTAACTTGGTATGATTATATTTTGATTTAGTATGTGATTTGTTTAATTTAGGCATGATTTTAGTTTAAGTTGGTAATTGTTTATTTTATGTTTGGTATATGTTTTATTTAATTATTTAATTAATTTAATTATTATCTTATTTAGTTAATGTTTTAATTAATATTTATTTATTTAAATTGGGATGTGTTTTATGGGCTTTGGGGGGCTAAATGGGCTGGATGTGAGGCTAGCAGCAAAACCAGAATTACCGACACCGTTCGAACGCATCATCGAACGCAGCACGAACGCCCGCAATCTGTTTGACGTTCGAACGTATACACGAACGTAGCACCAACGAAAACAGTGAACCTTGTTTATTCTGAATTTCCCCTTCCGATGTCCGTTTCCCGTGACCTCCGTGACTTAAAAGGTAGTGTCTCCAAAATAAGACTCATCATAGGGACTTATGTGTAAAAATGCAGTGCCTACAGTCGCCCCCACTTTGATGGGACTTGTGTAATGTGCAACAGTGACAATCCTATCAAAGTTATGCAATGCATTTCTACTTACCTGGCTCGCCAGCTGCCACTTGACTTACCATGTGTCGAGTTGAGTTGATTTGGTGGTGATGTGCTGCGACCCCTGGTTCATTCCCGAACCGTGCTGCGATGTGGTCCATTCTCGAACTGTGCTTCCATTCTTGGAGTGCCGTTCCCGGCTTGTTCATTCTCGAACTGTGTTAAGATGAGGCTTTATTCCTCCCGAGCTTTATTCCCGAACTACTGAGGTGAGGCTTTATTCCTCCGAGCTTTGTTCCCGAACTGTGTTGAGATGAGGCTTTATTCCTCCTGAGCCTTATTCCTGGACTGTTGAGATGAGGCTTTATTCCTCTAGGCTTTCTTCCTTCAATTATGTTGACTGTGGGCTTTGTTCCCGAATTGTTGTAGAGAGTGAGCTTTGTTCCCTGACTGTGTTAACTGTGGGCTTTATCCATGAACTGAGCTGAATGTAGGCTTTCTTCCTGAATTGTACTGAATGTGGGATTTATTCCCGAGTTTACTGGACGTAGGCTTTCTTCCTGAATTGTATTGAATGTGGGCTTTATTCCCGAACTGCACTGAGTGTGGGCTTTATTCCCGAACTGTGTAGATGAGGCTTTATTCCTCGAGCTTTGTTCCCGAACTGTTGAGATGAGGCTTTATTCCTCCCGAACTTTTTTCCCGAACTGTGTTGACATGAGGCTTTCTTCCCCTTGAGCTTTGTTCTCAAACTATACTGACATGAGGCTTTATTCCTCCCGAGCTTTGTTCTCTGATCTGAGCTGACTGTGTGGCTTTGTTCTTGAACTGTATTGAATGCAGGCCTTCTTCCTGAATTGAACTGAATGTAGGCTTTCTTCCTGAACTGCACTGAGTGGGGGCTTTATTCCCGAACTGAACTGGCATGAGGCTTTCTTCCCCTTAAGCTTTGTTCTCAAATTATACTGACATGAGGCTTTATTCCTCCTGAGCTTTGTTCTCAAATTATACTGACATGAGGCTTTCTTCCCCTTGAGCTTTGTTCTCAAGCTATACTGATATGAGGCTTTCTTCCCCTTGAGCTTTGTTCTCAAACTATACTGACATGAGGCTTTGTTCCTGGATTGTACCGAATGTAGGCTTTATTCCCGAGCTGAACTAAATATAGGCTTTCTTCCTGAACTGATATGGGCCTCGCCCTCGATCTGATACTGATATGGGCCTCGCCCCCAAACTGATATGGGCCTCGCCCTCGAGCTGACATGGGCCTCGCCCCCAAGCTAAAGATGATGTGGGCCTCGGCCCTGAACTGATACTGATGTGGGCCTCGCCCTCAAACTGATATTGATATGGCCTCGCCCCTATGTTGATATTGATATGGGCCTCGCCCCCATGCTGATACTGATGCTAATATTGATGCTTCTGACTGGCTTTCATTTGCCTCTTTCTCTCTTTCTTCTTCAAAACCTGTGAACACAAAACAAACACAAAACACAAAAAGGAATGCAAAATATGTTACGTGTATGCATGCATGCGTGAATGAGTTTCCTATCTCGTTGGGTTAGGTCTTCCGTCGATTCCATTGATGACCATTCTTCTCTTAGAAAAAGTACCATTTCCACATGTCTACCCTGATTTGTTCCAGGAACCCGTTTCTTTCCAAGTCTAACAGTCCCACTGTCTCCATTTCCCAATTCCTGAATGGCTAACTTATCTTTTCTGCTTGCTTCTTTTGAGGATTCCCTACGCTTTGAGCATCACATTACCAAGATTGAACACACTCATGTTGCAAGTTTGAAAGTAATAGTCTTAGGCAGATAAATAAAATGGTCGCCTTTATATTGTTGAGGAAACGTTCGAACAGGTAAACAAAATCAATGTCTTTATTAAAAGTGCAAGATAAACTAGGAGAAACAACAGTGCCCTCTTCTTCAGGCCCATGGTTCTTCACCATTGTTATCCCTTATTCTTATGAGCTGAGTGGTTGAGAGTTTGGAGGACAAGGGTTTCGGGTAGGCCAGAGTTGATCATGTAGTTGGTAGGGGATTCTGTGTGCGTTGGGTTGTTCTTTCTCTGGGCCGGGTATTGTATGGGCATCGATGAGGTTTTGGATTTCATGTCTGGGGCGGGCGCAGTTGTCGGTTGTCATGGCCTTTTTCTTGGTGGAAGTGACAGTATAAGTTTAAGTTCATGTGAGGTGGCACAGGATTTGGAATGGGCCTAGGTTCCAAGGTTTTTAAGAGTCCTTGCGCCTTCAGCTTTTCGAATACCTTTGAAAGAGGCTTACCAAGGTTAGAAAATCGTCTGTCTTAATGGAAGTGACCTCAGCAGTAGCAGCATAGTCCTGAATGTCCCCCAATATTCCTTCTGTTCTGAATAAAAAACTTTCGTTCTCGGCTCCTCCTCCTCAATATCCATAACTGTCTCCCTCAGCTGTCGAAAATCAGTAATCATCGAAGTCATTCTCCTCAGTTTTCCATAAATAGAGGGCTTGGTGCCCTTGATGATCATTTTGATCTGGTCTTTTTCTTGAGGGCCGGGTCTGCATCTCAGAAGCTGGCTCCTCAGCGGTCCACATATTCCTTGAAATTTTCCTCCGGCTTCTGCTTGATATTTATAAGTCACGGAGTGACAAGTCAATTCCAGGTCGTGACATATTGTTTTAAGAAAGCCCAGTAGCTCCCCAATCTTCCTAACCTGCTTGTTCCAGGTTATGGTACCATACCACAGGTGCCCCCTCGAGTGACATCCCAAAAATTTTTGTACCTGGCGCTGAACAAAGCCAACTGAACTCATAACAGCCACATACTGACGGGAGATGCACCCTCGGATCTCCATTCCCATTGAAACTTAGCCAAAATTTCGGCATCTTAAACTGCGCATGGCAACTGCTCCTCAAACTTCATATGTCTCCATAATCTAGAAATCTTCATTCTTACCCTAATCTTGCGGGTAACGGATAGGGAATTTTTTCCCCAGCTTGGTTGGTTTTCCTTTTCTGGTTTTTTTTTGAGCACCTGGTCCCTGGAGTTTCGGTATCTCGGCGTCTTGAGACCCAAATCACTCTGTCTGTTGCATTACTATGCCATATCATCATCAAAAGCGGGATATCATTCCCCCAAAACCAATTAGGAGGCTCCTCGTGCCTTACATTCTCAGAATTCCCCTTAAGCACGGGGCCCAGCCAGATTTGTCATGGCAGTTGTAAGAGCCAAATTTGGTCCAAGGGTAAAAAACTGTTTTCACCTTAAGCCCATCAGCATGTTAGGCCCGAAAATAAGGACCAAAGCCCAAAGAATTATGTATTATTTGATTACAATTAAATCATAAACTAATAAAAGCATGACCACTCCACTTAACCTAACTCTAGCACTAATCCCCACCACTCCACTTAACCTAATCTAGCACTAATCCTCACTTACTCCAAAACCATTACCAAATACACCAACATCAGATCATGTTTTATCTATAAATATGAAAAGAATACGGAAGAAGAATCATTCAAGTCTCATTTCTCTCACCCTAATACTTCATGCTCTCAATCCTTAATCCCCTCATATATTACACGGCTCTCACGGCCAAACAAAGGAAGTAGAGGTAATATTCAACCTTGCTTTCCATTTTACAAACTTATTTCCTGCCACTGACTTGGGCGTCGGAGTGTACCCGGTATCCACCACACCGGTGGTAGCCTACTCTCGTCCACTCTACTTTGTTTTTTGCAGGATTGCTAGTGCCCAACTTACAAATTCTGATTGGGGACCCTTGGCGAATTCCGGAGTCCACAATTTGGCGCCCACCGTGGGGCCCTAGCAATAATTTGCAGACAAAGGCTTTCCACCCTACAAACACTCACTGCTTAGTCAATCATGACTTCAAGCAATGAACAAACACCTGATCCAGTGGCATCACAATTGGCCATACTACAAGACAGATTGAAAGCTTTGGAAGAAGAGAATTTTACCTTTCGTAGTTCCAACATAAACCTCCAAAAACAATTGGAACTACTTTCATCACCCACACAGCTTCACAATACATCAGAACAACACACACACCGGATCACTCCAGCTAACCTTCAAGGAGCATTTGACGAAACAACAGACGACGTTCCATCAAATGGTGAGAACCAGAGGAACTTACCAAGTTCACCAGTCAACCAAGCCCAGCAAATTGTCATCACAATGAGAAAGGAAATGAAAGAATTTAAAGAAGCTATTATGTCCAGTCTACCAGGGGTGAAACTCCCAATGAAGAAGAGTAGAGCTGGAACCATTTCAGATACCCCTTTCATTGAGACGATAACATCTGTTGAGCTACCACGGAAGTTCAGCCCACCAGACATGAAGTTATACGATGGATCCACTGACCCAGACGACCATGTCATTCATTATAAATACAAAATGATGTCAACAGGCTTAGCTCCTCATCAATGGGAAGCTGGAATGTGCAGAGGATTGTGGAGAAACTTTGGGTGGTCCAGCTCTTACATGGTTCATCAACCTACCATACAGATCCATCAAATCTTATCAACAATTAGCAGACAAATTTGTTGAACATTTCGCCAGCTCTTGCAAACTTGAAAAAACTACTGATGATCTTAGTGCCATCCTACAACGGAGGGGAGAATCATTGCGAAGCTATGTTGCTCGATTCAACAAAGAAAGAATAACAATTCCAGACCTTCATCAACCAACAGCTGTGGAGGCTTTCAGGAACGGGTTACTTTGTGAAAGTGGACTCTACAAAAAGCTGACCAAGTTTCGGTGCTACACGATGGACCAGGTTATGGCTCGAGCCAAGTTGAAATCAGGTGGGAAGAAGATAAAAGGAATAAAAGGAAAGACATTTCCTCCAACATGCAAAACGAAAGAACAGCCCATTCTACCAAACGACATAAAGAATTTACAAATATGATGCCTAAGCGTCATTCGGAGAAATGGAACCACCCAAGGAGAGAACATCAGCCCCACCAAAAAGGTTTTGATCAAAGACCTCCATCATACAGAGCTCGAGAAACAATTCCGATGGAAAAACCCAGACTCCCAGACTACAATTTTTCTATATCTCCGGGAGAGTTAGTCTTGGTACTTAAAAAGATGGGAAATGAAGTAAAGTGGCCACCACGCAACAGAGAAAGTTTCAAAAATAAAGACACAAACAAATGGTGTGAGTTCCATCGAGACTACGGCCATACCACAGCTGAATGTGTAGCATTGAGGTTGGAAGTACTTGAGTTGTTGAACAAAGGGTTTTTAAGGGATCTACTTACGGAGAAGGGGCAAGCTACTTTAGCTCAGAGGAACGAGAAGGATGGACATGGGGAAGCACCAATTCAACCTCCACCAATTGATAACACCGTGAATTTCATTTCAGGAGGATCAGAGATTAGTGGAGTATCATATTCAGCAGCCAAACGACATTCCAGAGCGATTGTGTCAAGCCTTCAACATTCCACGACGTCTTTAGAAAAAATGTTTACAAAACTAATAATGGAGTTTCCAGACGACATCAACTCTGGTAGCATGAACCCTCATCATGACGCCTTAGTAATCTCTCTACAGGTGGCAAATTTCATGATCAAACGAGTTCTGGTAGATACAGGATCCTCAGCCAACATCATCTTTACAACAGCCTTGGCAGACATGGGAGCCGAATTAGAAAAAGTTAACAAAAAGACGACTGTGTTGATTGGATTCAGTGGTGAACAAAAATTTACTTTGGGAGAAATAAGCCTTCCAGTCTACGCAGGGGGAATCAACAAAATGACAACCTTCCTAGTCCTAGATTGTCCTTCAGCCTACAATCTAATTATTGGGAGGCCATGGATTCATGAAATGAGGGCAGTATCGTCCACCTATCATCAAACTCTAAAGTTTCCTACAAAGTGGGGAATTCAAGAGATAAGGGGAGATAGAGTTGCTTCCAGAGGATGCTACCAGACGACAATGAAGGCAAAGGTCCATTCAGCATAGCAATTACAGAACGAACCTCATTCGCAGGAGCCCACACTTCCAAATATTGAAGAATTGGATGAGGTTCAAATCCATGACAAATATGCAGACCATAAAACTCAAATTGGAGCAAATCTAGATCCCAGACTACGGGCAGACTTAAGTGAATTTTTGCGAAAACGACATGACCAGTTCGCTTGGTCGCATGAAGACATGACTGGGATTGACCCCAGCTTGATTACTCATCAACTCCATGTGGATCCAGACTACCCTCCAATCAGACAGAAAAGAAGGAAGTTTGCCCCAGAGAGAAACCAGATCATTGATGAAGAAATCCAAAAATTGTTACAAAATGGTGCCATTAAAGAAGTTCAATTCCCAGCCTGGTTAGCCAATGTGGTGGTGGTACGAAAGAAGAATGGAAAATGGAGAGTTTGTATCGACTTCACAGATTTGAACAAAGCATGCCCAAAAATTCATTCCCATTGCCTCATATTGATCAAATGGTTGATGCTACAGCTGGACACGAATTGCTAAGTTTTATGGATGCATATTCTGGGTACAATCAAATCCTTATGCATCCAAGCGACCAAGAGAAAACAGCTTTCATGACCAATAGGGGCATATTCTGTTACAAGGTAATGCCCTTTGGTCTCAAAAATGCAGGTGCTACATATCAGAGAATGGTCAATAAAATGTTCTCACAACAGATTGGAAAAACAATGGAGGTGTATGTAGACGACATGTTGGTGAAATCATCGAAATCTGATCAGCATCTGCAACACCTGGAAGAAGCATTCAAGGTGATGAATAGGTATGGGATGAAATTGAATCCAACAAAATGTGCGTTTGGAGTAGCTTCTGGGAAATTCTTGGGATATGTCGTTACACAACGAGGGATTGAGGCAAATCCAGATCAAATCAGGTCCATACTTGAAATTCCTTCTCCAACCTGCCCAAAGGAAGTCATGCGACTAGCAGGGAGAATTGCTGCGTTGAACAGATTCATCTCCAAGTCGACAGACAAAAGTTTTATGTTCTTTTCAGCCATTAAAAAGACAAAAAACTTTGAATGGACTCCCGCCTGCGAACAAGCTCTGAAAGAGCTGAAGCAGTACTTAACATCACCACCATTGTTGTCAAAACCACTCGACAACGAAAGGTTATTCTTGTACTTGGGAGTGTCAAACCAAGCAGTGAGCGCTGTTTTGATTCGAGAAGAGAACGGCACCCAACTTCCAGTCTACTATGTAAGCAAAGCATTACTTGATACGGAGTCACGTTATTTGCATTTGGAGAAATTGGTACTAGCCTTGGTAATGTCAGCCAGGAAGCTACGACCATACTTTCAAGGGCATCCTATCACAGTCTACTCGGAGTACCCCTTGAGGAGCATACTACACAAGCCAGAATTGACTGGGAGATTAACAAAATGGGCTGTCGAATTGGGAGAACACGACATCACTTACCAGCCCAGAACAGCAATCAAATCTCAAGCCTTGGCTGACTTTGTAGCAGATTTCAGTCCAACTCAGAATCCCTTGGAAGGTACTGAAGTCAATTCAATCCAATCAAATTCACTTTGGAAACTTTCAGTCGACGGTTCTAGCAATAAGAAAGGGTGTGGCCTTGGCATAGTGATCACTACTCCTGATGGGGATATACTACAACAAGCAATCAAATGTGGATTCCGAGTTACAAACAATGAAGCAGAATATGAAGCTTTGATAGCAGGAATCAGCTTGGTCAAAGAGCTTGGGGGAAGAAGAATCGAAGTGAAATCAGACTCCCAATTGATAGTGAATCAGCTCCAAGGTTCATATCAGGCACGAGACCCTCAAATGTTATCCTACTTGCAGAAAGTTAAAGAAGTCCAGGCGACATTTCAAGAATTCAACATATCTCAGGTTTCAAGAAGTGAAAACACTCAGGCGGACGCGTTGGCTACCCTCGGGTCGACGATGCATGGGGACAAACTTCAATCAATTCCAGTAGTGTATTTAAATTGGCCATCAATTTGGAAGGAGAACAAGGAGATCAGCACCATCACTTCAGACGACTCGTGGATGACACCAATCATGAAATACTTGCAAGATGGACTGCTTCCAGAAGATAGAAATGAAGCAAGAAGGATTCAAAGGCAGGCAGCAAGATTCACCATATTTAATGGACAACTATTGAAAAGGTCGTTCTCTGGACCCTACTTGAAATGTCTTACTCATGATCAAGCACAACATGTACTATCAGAATTGCACGAAGGAGAATGCGGAAATCATTCTGGAGGACGAAGCCTTGCCTCACGCGCCCATTCGACTGGGTATTATTGGCCAACTATGAGAATTGATTCAGTCAATTACACGAAGAAGTGTGAAAAGTGTCAGAGATTCGCTCCTATTCCACATCTTCCACCAGAAAAGCTGAATCCTATCCTATCCCCATGGCCGTTCATGAAGTGGGGTATGGATATTGTAGGGAAGCTACCAACCGCCCCTGGACAACGAGTCTACATGCTAGTCTTGACAGATTATTTTTCAAAGTGGATTGAAGCGGACTCCTTTGCCAAAATACGAGACAAAGAAGTTCAAACATTTGTCTGGAAAAACATCATATGTCGTTTCGGCATTCCCAAGGAGATTGTAACAGATAATGGCTCCCAGTTTCATTAGTCGACATTTTCAAGACTTTTGTAAAAATTGGGGGATCAAGTTAAGTTTTTCAACCCCACGCTTTCCACAAGCTAATGGGCAAGCCGAGTCTTCTAACAAGACACTTTTGAATACTTTGAAGAAAAGATTGGAGAAGGCAAAAGGATCATGGGCAGACGAACTTCCTGGAGTATTGTGGTCCTACAGAACGACCATCCGTTCTTCGACTGGAGAAACTCCTTTCTCTTTGGCATTTGGAACAGAGGCAGTAATTCCAATCGAAGAAGCCATTCCTTCTCTACGCTACCAGTACGCTGGTGATGAGGCAAATCAACAGTTGATGTATATGAATCTAGATACAATCGACGAAAGACGAGAAAAGGCGACCATACGACTTGCATCTCATCGGCAAAGAATGGCGAGATATTTCAACAAAATGTCAGAAGCAGAACATTCAAGGAAGGGGATTGGGTACTACGAAAAGTTTTTCAAAACACAAAAGAAGTCGGAGAAGGGAAGTTGGGACCAAATTGGGAAGGGCCATACATCATCACAAGAGTTGTTGGACACGGAGCCTACAAATTACAAACAATTGAGGGGAGACAAATTCACAATAGTTGGAATGCAATTCACCTTAAGCAATTTCACCGGTAATTTAGCGTGCATTTATTCATATTTTAAGATTCAGAGTAATTTTCTACTTTATGTATTGTGTGATTCGACTTAATAACAAATTTCATTTGAAATATCATCCCAAAATATCATTAATTCATTAAAATTGTTCTACAAAGAAGTTAAATTAAAATTACAAAAGATTCAAATTTCTGGAGTAGCTTCTTCCTGAATGCATTCAGCAGCAACTTCAGGTGCAGGAATTTCTTGAACTTGAGTAGTCGGCTCGATTTCCATTCGACTAAGTTCTTCATTCTTCTTATCCGTTTCTTGAACTTCAGCCGCTCCCTCGCCATCAATTACTTCTTTTTCTGCCACTTTCGAGTCGACCTCTTCGCCTTCTCTTCCACATCACCCTCGTCTGAAAAAGAAATCCTGCCAATAGTTGGTCATACTGCTGAATCCATTTCTCAGGCTCCCAAGCTCCTGTCTTCCCATCAAGGAAATCCTTCATCAGATGACTGCGTTCTTTCATCATAGATTCAAGAGCGATCCCTTCAAGATTCTCAAGTAATTCTTCATTCTCCTTCTTCACATTCTCGAACGCATCCTTATAGCCTTCAATCGTAACCTCAGAAGTCTCCTTTTCCATCTGAAGTGTTGCCTTCACTTCCTTCAACTCCTTCTCCAATTCAGCATTTCTTTTTTCAAGCGACTTCTTTTGGACCACTTCCTTTTTCATAGCCGCAAATGATTTTCCATCTCTCTCTGTTTCTTAAGAGTCGATTCGACATATCGCTGCATATGTAGACTGCACTCCATTGCCTGGAAAAAGGATTTGATTAGAATCCATTCTACAAATTATTAAGAAATTTCTATCTACTTTCTTACTTGGTAATTTAAAGCCGCAGCCTTTTTCATCGACTCGACCGGGCCAATCTTGGATAACCTCTGTTCATCCTCCTCCAGCAATAGCTTCTTAATAAAAGGGTCAAGGCTTGATGGGTCCGAAATTGCAGTCGACCCTGATGGAATCCTGACAACTATATTATCGATTTCTTCGATTTCATCCGCCTTCCTTTTCCCCCCTTTGACAACTATTTCGGTCGACTTCCCCTTATGCTTTGGAGTTCCAGTCGACGATACCAATTGTGGTTCTGGAACCTCCACTTCTGGCTCCTTTATCTTGAGCTTCCTAGCCTTTTTTCGGCTCATCAACTCATCAATTGATGCTACTTTTATTTGCCTCGACGCCATGTCCTCTGCGCATAAAATTTCTTTTGGAGTTAATGTCTTTATAAACCACACCTTTCCGTACAGAGCTCGAATCGACCGAGTACAGTAGATGACTTCCAATACGTTTTTAGAAAGTGCCAAAGGGGTAGATATACCTTCTGATTCGAAGATTTCTTTCCACTGTAAAGTTGCTCTTAATCTCTGCTCTACCAAGATTATCCTCCAATCTCTTTGTTCGACGGTAGATCAAGAAGAGCTTTAGTTTCGACAAAATAAGAGGTGTTTTGTCGAATAAACTGTTTCGAAAAGGACCTGCATAATAAACAATCCATACATTAGTATCATACGACAATAACATTGATAATTTATCAATTAATAGAAGAAGTTGATACTCACTAAATACACTCCAGTATTCTGAAACTCGACCCATTCCAGTCGACCCAAAGATACCCTCATTTTTCACAAAGAAATAGTCCGACTGCCAATTGCCCCTATCGTTTGTTGGAAGCCCCATAACTATTTGTTCCCTCTTACGACGAAGGTACAAAGTATATCTCCCTTTTTCAGTTAGATGCTCTTTAAGGTAGTATGAATATAAAACATCCTTCACCTCAAACAATAACCCTTGTTCGAATGCTAAGCATTCAATTGACATCAAAATCCTCCAAGCATTCGGCATTAGTTGTGAAGGAGCAATCCCATAATGATCCAAAATTTCCCAAGCTAACCTCGGAATAGGGAATCTAAGCCCATTAGAAAACGGTACTACATAAAAACCAATCCATCCGGGAATTTTATAATCGATCCTTTCAGACGGCAAGGGCACCCTCAGTTCCATTGATCTAGGAAATCTATACTTAATCCTAATTTCCATCAGCAAACTAGCCGTCATTCGACTAGCTGGGTTCTTGGTTAGTATGTTGGTAGGCTCACTTGTGCTCACCCCTCCACTAAATTCCTCGACAGCTGCCAATGATCTAATAGGAATTGCCTGCAACGGAACTTCATGCGACATAACGGTTACAGGTCCTTCCTCAAAAAACTCTTGACGCGACCATTCCCTTAATGATTTTTCTTCTGTTGATTCACTCGATGATGATCCTACGAATGTATCGATCTGTTCTCCTAAACTTTCTAAAGAGTCTCCACTCGACATATTCTATTCAGCGAGTCTACAAACAAATAATTTCTAAGATTTGGGTTCCTTAAAGATCAAATCCTACTCCTATCTCCAAACACAAATCCACCAAATAACGTATGATTCTAAAGATCAAACAACCTAATTTAGCTAAGAACAGATTGAAGCTACTCTACGAATATTCAAAGCAAATGAAGAACGCGAAGAGAGTGAAAGAAGTACCTTGAAGCCTTGAAGTTCTCTCCCAAATCGATTGATCTTGTGAAATGAAACAAATGAACCCACAAGCCACACTTATACTACTTCTTTTGGCGGTTTATTTCCCGCCATAAGACTCCTCGTTATTTGCGCTAGGTTTTACTCCGTTAAACGACACGTGGAAGATCTATAGAATGTACTCATATCTAGTCAAGTGAACTCCTGAACCTGTTAGGTTCAGTCGACAAAGGGACATTCCCCTTGACTCATTCAAGTCAAGTAAACTCCTGAACTGTTTGGTTCAGTCGACAAAGGGACATTCCCCTTGACTCATGTCAAGTCAAGTAAACTCCTGAACCTGTTTGGTTCAGTCGACAAAGGGACATTCCCCTGACTCATGTCGAGTCAAGTGAACTCCTGAACCACCGTTTGGTTCAGTCGACAAAGGGACATTCCCCTGGACTCATGTCGAGTCAAGTAAACTCCTGAACCACCGTTTGGTTCAGTCGACAACAAGGGACATTCCCCTGGACTCATGTCGAGTCAAGTAAACTCCTGAACCACCGTTTGGTTCAGTCGACAAGGGACATTCCCCTGGACTCATGTCGAGTCAAGTAAACTCCTGAACCACCGTTTGGTTCAGTCGACAAGGGACATTCCCCTGGACTCATGTCGAGTCAAGTAAATCCTGAACCACCGTTTGGTTCAGTCGACAAGGGACATTCCCCTGGACTCATGTCGAGTCAAGTAAACTCCTGAACCACCGTTTGGTTCAGTCGACAAAGGACATTCCCCTGGACTCATGTCGAGTCAAGTAAACTCCTGAACCACCGTTTGGTTCAGTCGACAAGGGACATTCCCCTGGACTCATGTCGAGTCAAGTAAACTCCTGAACCACCGTTTGGTTCAGTCGACAAGGGACATTCCCCTGGACTCATGTCGAGTCAAGTAAACTCCTGAACCACCGTTTGGTTCAGTCGACAAGGGACATTCCCCTGGACTCATGTCGAGTCAAGTAAATCCTGAACCACCGTTTGGTTCAGTCGACAAGGGACATTCCCCTGGACTCATGTCGAGTCAAGTAACTCCTGAACCACCGTTTGGTTCAGTCGACAAAGGGACATTCCCCTGGACTCATGTCGAGTCAAGTAAACTCCTGAACCACCGTTTGGTTCAGTCGACAAGGGACATTCCCCTGGACTCATGTCGAGTCAAGTAAACTCCTGAACCCGTTTGGTTCAGTCGACAAGGGACATTCCCCTGACTCATGTCGAGTCAAGTAAACTCCTGAACCACCGTTTGGTTCAGTCGACAAAGGACATTCCCCTGGACTCATGTCGAGTCAAGTAAACTCCTGAACCTGTTTGGTTCAGTCGACAAAGGGACATTCCCTTGGACTCTGTCGAGTCAGATTGGACTCCTGAACCTGCATTTGGTTCAGTCGACAAAGGGACATTCCCCATGACTTTGTCGAGTCAAGTCAAATTGGACTTCTGAACCTGCATTTGGTTCAGTCGACAAAGGGACATTCCCCATGACTCTTGTCGAGTCAAGTGGGACTCCTAAATTTACATTCGGTTCAGTTGACCAGAGAATGTTCCCCATTACTTATGTCGAGTCAAATGTATCATGGATCTTAAACTGATCAGACGACCAAGAACCAATACCATAGTCAAGTCAAATCAGAAGGACTAAAGACTTCGTCTGCCCAGACGATACACGCGATATATTCCAAAAAACCCACATTTTGCACAAAAGCTCTTATAAAACAATCCACAGAAGGTGATACATTCTTGTCACGTGCTTTTGTGATTAGTATCATTCGACACAAACGTATATACTCTCTAAGACAAAACTTCTTTGACTTAGAGAGTAAGGGACAAACTGTAAGAGCCAAATTGGTCCAAGGGTAAAATGTCTTTCACCTTAAGCCCATCAGCATGTTAGGCCCGAAAATAAGGACCAAAGCCCAAAGAATTATGTATTATTTGATTACAATTAAATATAAACTAATAAAAACATGACCACTCCACTTAACCTAACTCTAGCACTAATCCCCACCACTCCACTTAACCTAATTCTAGCACTAATCCTCACTTACTCCAAAACCATTACCAAATACACCAACATCAGATCATGTTTTATCTATAAATATGAAAAGAATACGGGAAGAATCATTCAAGTCTCATTTCTCTCACCCTAATACTTCAAGCTCTCAATCCTTAATCCCCTCATATATTACACGGCTCTCACGGCCAAACAAAGGAAGTAGAGGTAATATTCAACCTTGCTTTCCATTTTACAAACTTATTTCCTGCCACTGACTTGGGCGTCGGAGTACCCGGTATCCACCACACCGGTGGTGGTAGCCTACTCTCGTCCACTCTACTTTGTTTTTTGCAGGATTGCTAGTGCCCAACTTACAAATTCTGATTGGGGAACCTTGGCGAATTCCGGAGTCCACAGAGCAGTAGTCAAGGCTTGCAACTGTTCAGTGACCTTGGCGAGACCGTTTTCCAACTGATCCATACGGGAAACCTCAATATCTGATTCACTCATGTATGTCCCAGTATTTTGATGAGTCTCCCTTTTTTCGAACCAACGGGAATCATGAGGGCTTTCAAACACAAGGTTAACATGATGTATGTCTGCATGATGTGCATAAGAGGCATAATAACATATAAATCAACTAAGTCAATAAAATTTCAAACAAGGCGGCCCCATTATCATTTTAGGAGCCTTTTGGGCTGACTGTCATAAGAGTGAACAAGTCCCAGTTTAAATGGCCAACAAGTTCATATCTATGGCAAGGAGCCCAACTTAAATCCAATGATAATACTCCGAACACAAGCACAAGGTGGCCCATCAACACTTAGAAGCCTTTGGCCCGATAGTCATGGGATACATCTTGTCCCAGTTAAAGGCCCAACAAGTCCATATCCCATGACAAATGGTCCAAATGGATCCAAAACGATAAGTTCCCAAACACAAGCATAGGAGGGAGATAATATAACTAACATAATAATTTTCACATAATGGCCCATCAACATTCAGAAGCCTTGGGCCTAGTAGTCATACATACGAACCTGCCCCAGTTAAATGGCCCAGCAAGCCCGCATTTCTGATAATAGTCAAATGCATCCAAATGAAGATGGCCATAAGCACATTCTCAAGAAATAATTGTTACTTTAACCATACAAACGGTTATGGGTGGATTGCAAGAGTATGGACAAAGGCTCTCACCGGCGAAGGATAGCCCACAACTAGGTCTCCCCACTCAAGGGTTCAGGCGACCAAGTGAGCGTATCCCTTTTTATACACTAAGGTACGTGCCAATGAGCTATGGTGTGTGACGGACTGTCAAATGGATTTCCCGTTGTAGATTCCCCAGAGGGAAGTGGAGCGAGGCTCACTTAAATACCCAAGCCTCTTAGGCTCTTATCGCTTGGTGTCAGGAATAAACAACGAGTCCTCCAAATTAGTCCATCACAAAGGCTACGAGTAGATGGTCATGTAGGTATCCTCACAGCTTTTCCTTCTAGAAAGGTAGTGAGTGAAGGAAGACACCAAACCATTACCTAGCCTCAAAGTGACCTTGATTAAACCCTCACTTATCCACTATAGACATGGCCAATTAAAACATAAATCCACTCATTACAAGACAATATTTCGGGGCCAGTTCTCATATCCTCAGTGGAGTCGCTAGACTGTAGGACAACAGGACCTGGGCGACGCCGTTCCTAGGCTCGCGACCTAGTTGGGAAGTACTAAATAATATGGAGTCGCCACCCGGTGTGAACCGGGACAAAGATTTAAGGCCGCACTCACCCCTCGCAAGGGAAGACCTCAAACCGTTGGGTTCGGAATGGTCCCTTACTCATGTCACTTGTAATGAAAGGATTTATGTAATAATTTAATTAAGCTTAAGTAACATTTATTTCCAAAAATATCATGCTTCTAGATTCATGTACATACATCAACAAGTTCATCACAACATGCAACATCACATGGCAATCTCATGAACATATTTCAATCCTACGATATGGAAAACTAAGAACAACCTAATCACGCTTGAGTACTATCTCATGAACCTATTAACCAAATAACCTGCTAACAGCCTAATCATGCTTGAATACAATCCCAAGAACACATGGAATGGATAAATGCAGGAATACAAATAATACGGTTGGCTAATAACACAAGAAAGATCAATCAAAAGGCAATTATGCATGAATATGATAAGACAGACTCAGTTCAGTGTGTGCGCGTTCGTGTAGCGTTCGTAAACGCGTTCGAACGATAAACAGAAGGTTCGCGTTCGTGTAGCGTCTGAGAACGCGTTCGAACGAAACCAGACCTGATACATTATGAAACTAAGGAAGTGCGTGTGCGTTCATGTAGCGTTCGTAAACGCGTTCGAACGGTAAACAGAATGTTCGCGTTCGTATGGCGTTTGATAACGCGTTCGAACGGAAATGAAACAGAATGCTCTCGTTCGTGTGGCGTTTGTGAACGCGTTCGAACGGAAATGAAACAGAATGCTCACGTTCGTATGGCGTTCGTGAACGCGTTCGAACAGAAATAAGACCTGATGCATGACAAGGCAAAATACATGCGCGTTCGAGTTGCGTTCGTAAACGCGTTCGAACGGGAACAGATCTGATGCATGAAATGGGACGCAATACATAAACGATAAAATAAAGGGGCGCGGCGAAGTACTGCCGTAAAGGTGGCCTTTTGGGGCTCTTGATCTCTCAAAGAGAGGACCTTTAGACCAACATACTAAGCCCATGCGCTCGACTGAATCATGCATACATAGAATGAAAAGCAATAATACTAAACATAGTGTGCCCGATTGAACGTATCTTGTATCCAACCGAACACACATCAACCGGTGCGGCAAAGCCTCGTGGTAAAGGGCTTTAGCCCCTCCCCATAGGGGATCTCACATCGCACTTACTAAGCCCATGCACTCGGTTGAATCATGCATACGAAAATAAAGACAATCATATCAAACTAAGTATGTCCGATTGAACGTATTTCACATTCAACCGAACACACATCAATCGGTGCGGCAGAGCATCGTGGTGAAGGATTTTAACCCTCCAATTAGGGAACCTTTCATCGCACTTACTAAGCCCATGCACTCGATCGTATCATACGGGAATAAACAACATGCAGAATTTAAATGACAAGAATTAAATAAACCAAAGCAACACAAAACAAGAGAAGGTGCCGTTTACTCAAGTGGTACGTGGAGTTGTGTCCCAAGTACAGACCGCACTACCGTCCATTCGGATTCGGCTACGGAATTTACGTCTGGGTTTCCATCCTATATACCACAAGAGACAACACTCTTCCATTCATCCAATACCCACAACACGCATCCATAAACGACTCTCATGTGAATACAATTCAATAATAAAAGAAACGAATATAAACTAATGAAAAAGTGCCCTCAGGTCTAACCTTTTAAATCGTCTCTCGGACTCGCGTTTCACGAAGATCGGAAGGGGTAAAGCTCCGCAACTCTTCCGGTTCACTGGTTCACTGCTCTTGTTCGTTGTCTTACTGTTTTGGGTCGTCGTCCTCCATCTTTTGCTACTGTTTTGACTCCGATTTACCGCCGCTACTACTGTTTTGCTGCTGTATTTTAGTTACTGTGTTTGAGATGTTTTGGCTACTGTTTTGGGTGTTATTTTCGGTGGTGTTATGGTGTGGTTCGGGGGCTGTTTTATGTGTGTGTCTAGGGCTGCTTGGGATGTGTTTTTCGGTGAGGTGAGGGGGAGTTGTGTCTATGAGCTTGGGTGTTTCTTATGTGAATGAGCTAGCTAGCCTTGAGAAGGTTGGTGAAGGGTTCTTTTTATAGGCAAAGGGTTAGGCTTGACAAGGAAAGGGATTTGTGTATTTAAAAAGGGATATGATTTGGTTTGGTTTAGGAATGCAATATTTTAGATTGGTAATTATCTTATTAGATTAGGAAGTCAAATATATGATTGGCTTTAATTGGTTGATTGATTTTAACTTGGTATGATTATATTTTGATTTAGTATGTGATTTGTTTAATTTAGGCATGATTTTAGTTTAAGTTGGTAATTGTTTATTTTATGTTTGGTATATGTTTTATTTAATTATTTAATTAATTTAATTATTATCTTATTTAGTTAATGTTTTAATTAATATTTATTTATTTAAATTGGGATGTGTTTTATAGGCTTTGGGGGGCTAAATGGGCTGGATGTGAGGCTAGCAGCAAAACCAGAATTACCGACACCGTTCGAACGCATCATCAAACGCAGCACGAACGCCCGCAATCTGTTTGACGTTCGAACGTATACACGAACGTAGCACCAATGAAAACAGTGAACCTTGTTTATTCTGAATTTCCCCTTCCGATGTCCGTTTCCCGTGACCTTCGTGACTTAAAAGGTAGTGTCTCCAAAATGAGACTCATCATAGGGACTTATGTGTAAAAATACAGTGCCTACAGTCAGCTCCAGCACAGACATGGAGGCCCTTCAGGAGGTTCTTGGCCAATATGCTTCCTTCGCTGCACTAGAAATTAATCAAGCCGCGCGGCCGGAGAACGTCCTTCAATTGGACAAAAGCTCCTCCGAGTTGAACCGAATATTGGCCCTCCCTACTTTGCCAATATCTGTTGATGATCTGATTTTCCTCCAAAAAATGCAAAATGACATAGCAAACCTCCTCTCTCGGTATCACAATGTGCACAGCCAGAAGATCGGGCTTCGTTCTTCTGTGATGAGGAAATAAACGCTTCGTGATTCTCTTGAAGCACGACATCAGGCCTTGAGGGAGACAATAGAAGAAATAGTGACCGAAGAATCGGTCTTCCTGGACCTGGAACGACATCTAAAAGAGATTCAGCGTCTTCTTGAGGAAAGCCGTATGAGGAATGAGGCTAAGAGGAGGACCCTCGTTAATTTCGAGAAGTGCCTGGCCGACTTAGACGCAGTGGGTATAGAAATACAGGACGAATGGCGCTTGACGATGGAGACACTTTCGGCCATTAAGGGGCTGCCTGGTGATTTTCGGCGATCTTTGGGCCAAAAGTAATATTTTATAAGACGTTATATCGTCTATCCTTGTATTCTTAGGATGTTTTCGTCCATATTTAATGAGAACTTACTATTGTTTTAGTGCCTTTTGTTTTCGTGCTCCCATACTGAGGGCACATATTTCTTTAAGTATTTGCCATTTATTGCTCTTGTATGCACTCTTCCGTTTAAGTCTTGTAGATGATATGCTCCATTTGGCAACACGTTTTTTTACTATGAATGGGCCTTCCCAATTGGGCGACCATTTGCCATACGCTGGGTCCTTAGAACCAAGTGGCAACACAGTCTTCCACACTAATTCGCCTTCCTTGAACGATTTAGCCATTACTCTGAGGTTGTATTCTTTGGCTATCCTTTTTTTGTGCTTCTAGACGATTTAACGCATCACATCTGATGTCGTCGAATTCCAACAAGTTTTGGATCATTGCCTCATTGTAGTCTTCCCGTGTCAGTTTGTCTTGCAGCATTACCCTAGTAGACTCAATATTCATTTCTACCAGGAGCACAACCTCTTGACCATACACTAATTGGAATGGCGTCACTGAAGTACTTGTTCGCGGTGATGTTCTATAGGCCCATAACACTTGACTCAAATATTCATCCCATCGTCTGGCATTATCCGTCACCATTTTCCGAATTAATCCTTTAAAGGTCTTGTTGGTTGATTCTACTTGACCGTTTGACTGAGGGTAGTAGGGAGTAGTGTTCACTAATCAGACTCCGTATTCGCCCAAGAAGTCTTTTACCTTTTCACTGTTTAATGAAGTACCATGATTTACCATTATTGTATGTGGTATACCAAATCGGTGAATTATATGTTCCTTTATGAACTTGATGATCAGCTCTTGGGAGATTTCTATAACTGGGATGGCCTCCACCCATTTAGTGAAGAAGTCGGTAGCAACGACGATGAAAGTATGCCTCTTACTTGATGCAGGATAAATCTTCCCTATCAAGTCTATCGCCCATCCCATAAACGACCACAGTTTAATGACTGGGACCATCTCAGTTGCTGGAGCCCTCTGAATAGGTCCATGCTTCTGACAAGAAATGCATCTTTTGGCATATGAGGTGCACGATTCTTCCATCTTTGGCCAATAATAGCCGCTCCGTATAATCAACCATCTCATCTTTACTCCGGCTTGATGAGCCCCACAAATGCCTTCATGCACTTCGGCCATGATAGTTTTGGATTCGGATGGCCCTACACATTTCAACAACAAAGCATCTTGTCATTTCTTATATAGCACATCTCCTGATACTACATAGTTCAAAGCTTTAAGTTTTAGCTTTTGATCCTTCACTGCTTCGGGCTGCTTTAGGAATGTCTTGATTTCGCTTCTCCAATCGTCTCCTTTTTCGGCTTCGATTACCATAGCGTCCGTATCTTTAGCTCGCTCATGAGGACTGGCTCAACCTTTTCGCTCCTGTATACCTTACATGTGTTTGTCTGTTTATATCTGGAGGCTGCTTGGGCTAAGCTATTGGCCAGTTCGTTCTTTGCCCTCGGAATGTACTCCAATTCAGCGTGATCAAATCGTTCTACTAATTCTTTGGCCACGTCTAATAATGCCATTACTGATGGGCTTTGACATTTGAAAGCTCCTATCACTTGTTGAATTACCAGCTGCGAATCTCCCCTGATGGACGCATGGGTTACTCCCATATTGAGGAGCATCTCTAGCCCAAGTATCAAGGCTTCGTATTCGGCCTGGTTATTAGTGCAGTGTTCGGTTAACTTGACTAAGAATCAGAAAGATTCTCCCAACGGGCTGACCATGACTAATCCTATTCCAGCCCCCTTCATTGTGCTGGATCCGTCAAAGTACATCATCCACGGCTTCAGACTGCATTCGTCCAGATCCATTCCTATTTCCTTCATCGTGCTAAGACATGGATGGTCGGCCAAAAAATCGGCCAAGGCTTGATTTTTAACGGCCCTTTGGGGTTCATTCCGTATATCAAATTCTGAAAGTGATAGCGACCAAAAACTGACTCTTTGATGCAAGATGGGATGAGAAAACATGTACTTTATTATATTGATTCTTGTAATCAAATACATTATATTCGGCCTAAGGTAGGCTCGTAATTTAGTACATGTGAAGTATAAAGCCAAACATAATTTCTCAATGGGAGAATAATTACATTCATAATTCAGCAACTGTCTGCTAATATAGTAAATGGCTCTCTCGATGTTCATGTCGTCATCTTGCACAATCATCCCAGCTATAGACCGCTCTTCAGCCGCAATGTATATAATTTATTGGCTTTCCTGACACTGGAGGTACCACACACCGGCGGCTGTGACAAGTATTTCTTCAGGTTGTGTCAAATGCTTGTTGATGTTCCTCGATCCAGACGAATTCGTCCTCGCCCTTTAGCTTTAATAAGGAGGAGAACACTTTTGTTTTTCCTGCACAGTTGGAGATGAATCGTCTTAAAAAGTTAATTTGCCCTAAAAACCTCTGCAACTCTTTTTTATTTCGGGTTTTCAGTTATTCGGAGTATAGTTGGTTACCGATTTCGACTTATTGCGTTCCTCAATTCCCCGTTGGTGCACTAGAAAACCTAGGAAATTTCCTGCGCACACCCCGAAAGCACATTTGGCAGGGTTCATCCTTAGTTTGAACTTCCTCATTCGTTCGAATGCCGCTGCTAAGTGGCCAAAATGTTCGTCCATAGTCACGGATTTGGCCACTATATCGTCCACATAGACTTCTACGAATTCGCCAATCATGTCATGAAAGATCAAGTTCATAGCCCGCTGATAAGTGGCACCAGCATTTTTCAGGCCGAATGGCATGACCGTCCATTCATAACACCCTAGAGAACCTGGGCATCTAAAGGCCGTCTTATGTACATCATCTTCGGCGATGTAAATCTGATTATAGCCCGCATACCCATCCATAAACGAGTATACCTGATACCCTACCGTTGAATCCACTAGGGAATCTACTGTCGGCA
Source organism: Zanthoxylum bungeanum (assembly GCA_019454045.1). Lineage (NCBI taxonomy): Eukaryota > Viridiplantae > Streptophyta > Magnoliopsida > Sapindales > Rutaceae > Zanthoxylum > Zanthoxylum bungeanum. The sequence continues at coordinate 23,110 of SKCR01031800.1, forward strand.
TTGGGTATTGATCCTTTGGTGTCGCCAGGTTTAAATTTCTGAAATCTATACAAATCCTTATCTTTCCATTCTTTTCCTAACTGAGACAATATTTGACAACCATTCTACATATCTGGTCGTCCTAATGAATTTTGCCTCTAACAGTCGTTCAACTTCTTTCTTAATATCAGGCATGACATTAGGTGCAAACCTCCGAGGAGGCTGCTTATGAGGCCTATGACTTGGCATGATTGGCAGCCTATGCTCTACCAACGTCCTATCTAAACCAGGCATCTCATAGTAGTCCCATGCAAAACAATCTTTGTATTCTTGCAACAAATAAACTAACTTTTCACGTACCTGGGGCTCCAATTCCTTGTTGACGTAAGTTATGCGCCTATCGTGCTCATTCCCTAGATTTACCTCGTCCAAACCATCTTATCCTCTTGAGATGTTTATCATGTGTCGTCCATTCAGGGCGAACTCTTTTTCCTTTGATTCTCTTTCTTCCATCAAGTAGTCCACTCCACATAGTTCTTTTATTTTGTCCTCCGTCTGATATGCCAGTAATTTGCCTCTTAAGGCAGAAATAATGGCCTGTTTTTCGTCATCACTTCTTCGCTCTATCACATAGGCCAATAAATTGGCCTTCGAGGCCGCAAGAGCGGCTTGCTCTTTATTCTGTCAGTTCTTCATTCGACTCGATGTGTGTCGGTTCTCTAAAGACCACTGTGGTTGGTCTCGTCTGTGCAACAGATCGTCCAGCAACCCAGAGGGGTAAGACTCATCATTTTGAGCCACAATGGTAGGGCTTTCCCCTTTGTTCAAAACCCTAACCGACCCATAGTTCCCTTCGTACATGAAGTATTCGTCCGAGTTTATCTCCGCAGCGAAGGGCTTATTGTCGGCATGCACTATCTATGCTTCGTCCCTCTGGTTCCAGAAAATCAGGCATTGATGAAGGGATGCATCGGCTGCCGTGAATCCAGTCTCATCCCAGTAGCATATTGTATGTAGTTGGTCCGTCTATGACGAAAAAGACCAATGTCTTCGTAGTACTTCCCACTTGCAGGTCCAATGGAATAAATCCTTTTGCTGTCGTCGCCCCTCCATTAAAGCCGGTAAGCATCACTTGCGTAGGGATAAGGTCTTCTTCGGACTTGGCCAAACGTCCTAGCATCCTAACTGGTATTGCATTAATGGCCGCCCCGTTATCAATTAGTACTTTGGTGACAGGTATCCCATTAGCCTTTGCTTTCACATACAGCGGCCGCAGATGCTTTGTCATGTGTGTTGGTGGCTTCGGGAAAACCACTTTACCCGATAACCCTATTTTCATTGCCTGATCATCAATTTGAGGCCATTCCTCTTTTATGTCCCATCCAGAAGGTGGCAACGTGGCTGGCGCATCCTGGCAGACATGATTGACAGTCAATCTCCGTATTTCAGCTCTGGTGATGGCCCGCTTTATCTTAGGTGTCCCATACAGAACAAGGAACGGCTATCGCCCCAAATCTTCTCCCAATGTCCCGACTGCGGGATTTTCGACTTCATATAATTATCTGAGAAGCCGATTCTATGAAATTCCCCTTCTCCTTGATTCGGTCTTGATGTCTATTTCTTCTTCCACATCGGTCATCTCTTCCTCTTCAGCCTCCCGGTCTGTGATTGAGAGCGCTGCAAATTCGGTTTCGCCTCCCTCATAAACGTCCTCACTTGTTCCTGCTTCCCAATTGTTATCTCTCCTGAATTTCCCAGGCAATAGGTAATGATTAGCCACCACTGGCGGCATACTGTCGAATTGAATGACGATAGGCGGCTCTTCGTCGTCTGTTTCATCCGGTTTCCGTCTGCCGAATTTAGTGCGTTCGTCGCAACTTACCACCGTTCCTTCTTTGTTGTCACCCCTTTTTTTTTTTATTTCTTTCTTTTCCTCTGTATTACGAGGGCTACGACCTATGGTGGCCTTTGTTTCACCTTGTCGACGTATCAAACGGCCATAATTCCTTTGGTGCCGCCTCAACTGCGTCCTTGTCATTTCGTCTACAGGGCGATAGTTCCCGCCTGGCCGCTGGCCCGAGTGTGGCTTTTGGTGTGAATGCCAAACATTGGGCTGATTAATCTTCGGCCTGAACGTCCTTACATTCTGAACGAAATTTGAATTCTCCGCATAGAACCTTGGGGCGAAGGTCCGGGGTTGCCATGATGATGGCTTTCTCTTTGCAGGCCTTTCGCAAGTGTCTTCTAACTCTTTCATCCATTCCATGTCGTTCTTGCATCGAATACAAATATTCTGCTGGTTTCCTTGCCCTGAAGGTTCCTTAATCCTTTCCAGAGCGCTTGGACAACGACGGTGCTGTCCTTCGTCTAGCACTAATTTGACTTTCGGCAGGTTCACATTGGCAAGGTCTGGACTAATCATGTTCACCCCCACCGATTTTGGAAAAGGGTCGCTATCCACGACCATCTTCTTCTCGAACGTGATTCGTCCGGATTTTATGGCATCCTGTAAGACATTACGAAAAACAAGGCAATTGTTAGTTGTGTGAGACCATGCATTGTGCCACTTACAATATTTTTTACTACCGATCTGCTCGGCTATTGGCAACGTATGTCGGTCGCTCAAGCTAATTTGCTTGTCCTTATATGGTCAAATATGGCATCGACTTTAGTAATATCAAAGGAGAAGTTTCTGCCCTTTTTATCATTTCTTTCACTGGCTTGTGGTTCTGCCCACGCTTTGCAAACGTAAGGTTTCCTTTAACCAACTCGGCCAGACATAAATCGGCCGATTCGGTATCTATTTCGCCCATTTCATAGTCAATATTCCTGTAATATGTCCCTTTGCTTGAATTCTTCATTTGCTCATCTTCTCGTAATAATCGCTCATAACGCACCACACTAGTGGTGAGTTGGGGAAGGTCCTAAAACTCGCGATCCTGAAACTTCTTTTTCAGATCGAGATTTAAGCAACCTTGAGCGATCCTCACAAATTATTTTTTGGGTAAAGGCACGTAACATCGGCCTCGAGCTACTTTAAACCGCTGTAAAAATGTTTCGGCCCATTCTCCTGGAAATTGTCTTAGGTTTTCCAAATCAGCTAAGGCCACTTCAGACTCGGCTTTGTAAAATTGCCCATGAAACAATTGTTCCAATTGCTGCTAATTTTCTACTGAATTGGCCGGCAAACTGACATACCAAGAGAAGGCTACCCCTGACAAGGAGCCGTGAAACAACCTCAGTTTGTGGAAATCATTGATTTCCCCACACTGAAGAGTAAATCACCCTATGTGTTCCATGGTAGAAACTTCCCCAGACCCCGTAAATAGGGTAAAATCTGGTATCTTGTAGTTTCTGGGCCATGGATAAGCCATATCGATCCAATCAGGATACGACTTCCGATATCTTGGCCGAATCGATCGTATGCCTAGACCGAATTGGTTTTGAAGGATCTCTGTCATTTGTTCCCTTAGCATATCGTTGCCATTAAATGACACAGCTATGGGCGGTGGTTGCGGTCCTCTCAAAAGTGGGACATAATCAGGGTTCTGGACACCCTGAGGCAACACCACTTCATTTTGTGCCATATTTGGCATTTGGTGTATGTTTGGTCCTAATTGTGGGCCATAGCCTCTAGGACTTATTTCTCCCCTGAGAACCGCAGGGATGTCGGTTCCCTCAGCAGGAACATTACTATGACCAGCCTCCTGACCGCTTGCCGCAGGGGGATGTGTAGTCCGTGGCAGCATAGTCCCGCCGTTTACACATTTGGCCATTAATTCATTTAACGAGCTTAGATGTTTAGCCATGTTTTCATAATGCGAATTAGTAGTTGATACGAACTTATCTATGACATGTGCATTTTGGAGCCTAACCTGCTCAACAACATCCTGTGTGAATTCACCGAGCAATGCGCTCACCGCGTTAGGGCTTAGCTCTCTCATAGGTTCATACCGACTAGCGTCTGCCAGACCCTCGAATTGACCCACTATGGCTGGAACATTGGGCTGGTTAGCTTGCTCCAGTCCTCCTTCCTCCGCAGTTGAGCCAGTTTGAGCGTTTCTTTTCGGAGGCATCTCCACTCTTTACACCAAATCTCCCACTGTGATCGTAAAAAACTGTTTGCGCAATTTTTATGCGTGAAGAAAGAAGAGCGTGTAAGGTTCAAACCTCCTGAGACAATGTCCCAGCAAGGGGTGTTTGATTAAGTGAATAAGCCTCCAAGGGGCGCAAGCACACAAGTTACAGTCCTAAGATTACAATCTAAGAAATGAAAAATAAAAATATGCTCATTTGAGTCTTCATTTAATCGGGGTTCTTCTCTTGGTGTAGGTAGGCTTTTATAGTGACGTTTGTCAACCGTTTCAGGCGGTTCCAGTATCTCCCTGCAGCTGCAAGATCGTGCCTGTAACCGCTGGCTGCGTGTCTCAACCGCTTGGTTATGGAAGGAAAACCGTCCAACTGCTACGATCGTGGAAGTAACCGCATCATTGGTTTTCGCCCTAACCATTGGTCTGATCGCCCCAAGCTCGTCGTCGTTCTTCGGCCCATCGTACTTCTTCTCTTCGTTCTTCCTTTCGTCCTAATTCGACTTCATCCTATGGTGGAGATTTTCGTCTACCAACAGAATCAAGATGGTAGATTTCTTGTAAGAGCTTGAGATAACATGAAATTTTTTCTATTCTATTTAAGTTCAGATCAGATGATTTAATGACTAGATTTTCAACATTTTTTTAAAAAGAGATTCACAATTACAATATAATTATTTATATAAAAAAATGATTACATTGATTATTTCAAAAAGTTTTGTTTTGATCTCGTTATCACTGACTCTTAAATTTATTGTATATTTAATATTTTATACATTGAAACGTTGAAATCTGCAAAATTAATAAACACTATTCTACTACGTCACCTCTTGTTTGCATATGACAAATACAATAAAGAAACTGGGGTTTTAAATTTACAAATACCAACCACAAAGTATGATTCCTGAAACTCTATAACTATATCATGACTCTAAATTAATAGGATGTGATTATTATTATTGTTATTTGTTTAACTTCAAATCTTTTTTTTTTTTTTTATGATATATATGGTGTAATTTTAGAATCTAATGATGACCTAGAGTAATTTTTTGGTACAACGGAGATATTAGTGACGTGATATCACCAATAAATTAGTAAATGATATATATGATTTAATATCCATTTTTTATAGTTATTTTTAATATTTTAGCATGCGTGACAATAAATGATTGAATTATTATACGGATGATGTGGTATTTTTATTATATTGTAGATTTTCTGGAGGACCAGAAAAGGAAGAGAGAGTTGTATATTGAGGAATGCCCCGTCGCAAAGTCAGGAAGTCATTCTTCCTCAGAAGGGATCCCCAACTGTCCCTTGAAACGTGGAGAATGCACCTACTGACTAATCTTCCTTGTTGCCCATCTGTGAGAACTTCTAGGTTACATTGAAAAGAGACTGACGTGGGTTGTGGCTCACTCCAGAAAAAGAAGTCCATCATCTTAACGGCAGTCCCGAGCTCTTCTTGTCATATTAGGACACTCGATGATGAAGCACCACATGCATGAAGGAGGGTTCTCCAACAAATAAGCACCAGATGGGATGGCTTAACGCCATAAAATCTTCATAATGCCCCCTATCTGAGGTGGGGAAGCGCCAACCAATATCCGCCACCTGTCCTGCTTGATCAAAAAAAATCCTTAGAGCTATTCTGCTATAAAAATATCAATAAAATTATCAATTTAAGAATAATGTTAAAATTGGTACCTAATCACCTCACTCTCTTTTAACTCTCTTACTATCTCTAAATTACATGCAATCACATTTCTAGTGAGAGAAACACCATTTTCACCAGTAATTTCACACATCCCTTGGGCACATCCTCTTAACGTCATTTTCTCTTTGTTTGTATAGGCTCCCTTCATTTTTTAGGATTCCAAAAGCCTGAATAATCCAGCTACTTGTTTGTTATGTACGCATTACAACTATCATTATAAGCCTCCAAGATATTTTGGGTGGAGTTTTAAAAAATGCTATAAGCTTCCAAATTACTTTAGGTGGATCACTATTCATATGTTGAAATTTTGAGCCTAAGTTCTGTTATAAATACAAAGTTCATTTGTGAGCTTTAGGCATCCCAAACATTAAGCTTCAAGACATAAAAGCTTAGACAGTGCATAGAGAGTGATGTTTTTGTAAAGTTTCAAATACTTGTAAATTCTATTCTTGTAATAATAGAATTCGATTTTTCATCATAAAAATTCTTTAGTGATCAGAGAATCACAATAAGTTGTATCAATAGGTTTGGTTTCATAAACCGAAGAACGAAACTCGGTTCGAAAAATTCATATTTCGGGAAAGTTGTCAAAAATCAGTTTTGAACATACCATCAGTTTTTTCACATCGAGATGAGTACAGTGATATTTTTCAACATCAAACGGAGGTCCATAGAAGCCGCAAGCGCTATCCAGTAACCCGCCCACGCTCACACGCGCTACACGCGGCAACTGAAGGTTGAAAACGACCACATCAGCAGCAATATCAGCGCCACATCAGCACACATCAGCATCGAGTCAGTAGCCACGTCAGCACCGAGTCGGCAGCCACGTCATCAGCCACATCAACATTCTATCCCAGTTAGCGGCCACATCATCTGTCACGTGTTAGACACGTCAGCATTCCTGATAAATTTCATTGAGCCCTTAAATTCCAGACATAATCTCAGCAACAACATGGGTAGCAACAGATAATGATGGGGTGCATAATATGCCAGAAGCAGAACCAGATGAGCAAGATGGTATTGAGTAAAGGGGCTGCAACCCGCTCCATCAGAGGCTATAGGTGTTGGGGTTTTGGGCGATGGGGCGCAGCGAAAGCGCGGGTCCGGACGAAATCATATTTTAAAACTTTTTCAAAATACCGAATAAATTATTCAATATCTAATATGAATAATTTATTCATATTTCACCTAAACATATTTATTCAATATCAAATATTAACACAAATATAGTTGAAATCTCGCGAAACTTTTACAAAAACCGTTGTTCCGTAAAATGGCCTAAAAAGCGTTTTTGACCAAACCGACTACCCAAAACTTATGGAAACTGCCCAGGTCAGCTCCAATAGTGTCGGGGCAGTTCATGGGCTGCCCAAACAGTGACGAATTCATTGTTTGGACAGTCGTCACCCGGTTGGCTCAAAATCCACCCGATAACGCCGTTTTCGCTCATTTCAAGTCGGAAACACTTTCTGGCAATTATGCCAACTCCCAAAACACATCCATTACATTCGTAAGACATCAAAATAATCCCAGAATTTCCAGTTTTACATAATCTGATCAGCAAACCGAAATTCCAAATAAACATGCTTTAAATCCAAAATTTCAAGACTAAATCAATTAATCTCAACATCAATTGAGTCCCACCACAAATGAATAACTCTAGAACAATTCTAGGTTATCTAAGAGTGGATCAATAACTCTAGAATGGCAACAATATTATCCAACAATAATTTGAACAAAATTGGAATGAAATTACATTAATTCCATCAAATCCCACTTCACACATACACTAATCTTCCATTTCAATTCACCACAACCAAAAGCCCCAAATTTTCCACAAACAAAGAAACCCTAGAACATTTTTAAGTATTCAAGAAAAAATATGAAAATAAATTTCCAAGCTTAGGGATTAAGGATTACCTTTTAATCTTCAATTTCTAAACCTTTTTTTCTTGAATTTTCTTTGTTTTCTTAATGGATTTTGAAACAAATTTCCAAAACCCATTTTTGAGGACTCACGGCAGTGAGCAAAGGATGAAGATAATGAAGAAACAATTTCTCTCTCTCCTTTAAGTGGTTGACCGAAACTAGGAAGAAATTGGGCCAATTTTGTCTTTTAAATTTAATCAAATTAAATGCCATTTTCACTTTATAATTATCCAATCAAAATTGGACATAAATAAAGTGCATTAAATACATGCCATTTGGTCCAATAAAATGTCACCATTTGTCATACTAATTATGACAAAAAAGATAAAACATTTTAATTTTCAATTATTTAATTATTTAATAATTAAATAAATAAATAATTAAAAACAACCATATATGTATTTTTATTTACATTAAATAATAAACACATATATTTATGGCATGTGTCAAAATCTTATTTGACAAATAATTAATGTGTATCTAATCAAATTATGTATCAAATACAAATACACAATAATTATTAGCGGACAAAATCCCCTAATTGCATGTGTTGTTATTTAACAATTAAACAATCCGAATTAACTCATTTAATCCGGTGAAGTATTATGAATAATCAATATTATTCATATCGAGTTGCACAAGTGCTCAACGAGTACACTTCATATTGTGAGACTCTCTAAGTTTAGCTTTATACGTCACGAAATCAAATTTCGTGTCCATAATCCACCCACTCATGGATTATGACGACCACGGATAATCTTGCTAAACTATGCAAGTCGAGGTCATACCATACATATAATCCCTCCGTCACAGGCCATCCGTATTATACCTAGGATATATATCAGAACGTCAAATCCGTTCGGTATAATACACTCGACTTTCAATTTACGATCTCTAAATAACACTCGGAATTGATTTCCGAAGTTATACCACGGCCATGGATTTACTAGATCGTAAACACGTGAGGATGCATATGCCCTGTACACAGGACTGACGGATCCTATCTTGATACGCACAAGATATCATGAGCATCAATCCACACCCAACGAACAGACGGAGGTCTGATCATGATTAGATCGTTGACGTGACTGCCATCGAAGTGTGAAGGATGGCTCATATATCCACAGTGGTATCTCAAGTCGAATGACCATTATGCTCGCTCAACTCGAGAAGGTTCCTATTGACATTGGTGTACCATCTATTAGGAAACCTTCAGTGAGTCGTTCAGTGTCTTATCAAATAAACACCTACATGTCTATACGAGTCTCCCGAGACTCATGGTTCACTGGGATAAACCATCGGACCAAGTCACGATATACGACATGTACTAGTCTCAGCGGATTTTACTAACCGACCCGTGTTAGCAAATCTTGACCAAGAACTTTATTTAAGGATTTACAACTAATAGTGCGCTTCCCAATGTCAATTACAAACTACGTTGTAACTGCATACTATACTGTAAATCCTATGGTATTTGTCTAATATACACGTATCACTAAACCAGATTCAGTTTCGATCTAATCGTAATCAGAAATCTAATCGCAATTAGATCGAATAAGCGTATAAAAGACAAGGGTGCTACCAGTAAAATTAGTTATTTTATGGAAAATACAATTGCTCTTATTTATGAATCGGACATAAATACGATCCGGATTGGCACTCCGAGCACCAACCCTAACAATTTATCCCACTTGCTCTAGTGTCAATCCATGGTATCCTATACATATCCCAATGTGTATCGCATACTCATGGCCCTCAAGAGCTCACCAGCACTCAAGAGTTAGGCAACAACAAGTAAGTCTGCTTCAATAAATCGAGTCTGTCTAACAAACCCAACCATTTTCCTAAACCAGCATTATTCATATTTTACAGAATCCAAATTCTACATCAATATGACTCAGATGCTATATCAGTATTGTGCTATAGCTACTGAGTTGTCTATGCATTTAGAGATCAAATCCAAATACTATAAGACAACCGCAAACACTACACTAATATGAAAACTTCTAATCAAAAGGGTCACTTTGCAACTTCATAAGTCAATACTTCATAAGTTGCAACTGATTCCACAAGATTAGTAGAATCAACGGTGACACTCCCACTGCATCTTTTCCGACTTTATATGACATAGACCATCTAATATCATAATTAGAATCAAAACTAATCTGACCTCATGGTTGCTGACTAAATTCTCCATGAATAAGAAACTCGTTCTTAATATCTCAAAGATCACAAAGAACATGTTTCTAGAACCATCATATGGTCTTCACCATATCAAAATAACTCGTAACTATTACGATTAAATTGATATCTTTAATCGCACATAATATAGTATTCATCACGCCATCATCCTATGATGCATGAGATTGACTAGACATTCCAATCAATCTATCTTTCGACAAAAGAATCATCCTTTATGAAAGACGAATACTATATATATATATAAGACAATTTAACTGTAAACAGTTACACTAACTGTCATACAGATAGTCTTACTGTGTCCTTTATTAGATCATATCTAATATTCGACTAATGGGAGTATCTCACAAGTCTCTCATTTTATATCTTATATAAAACTTTATATCAAATATAACAGAGACTACTCTCACTGCTAACACGGAGAAAGGAAGATTTAGGATATATATTACTAGAGAGAAATTTGTACGTTCCCACTGACCCTACTGAAAAATATGTATTCTCTATATTTCGATAAAACCAGACAATCTGACTGACATCAAAATCAGAGAACACAAATTTCCGGAAAACTTATCTGAGTCTACAATAGCCTCCACAAGCTAGTATATCAAACTGTGATCTTAGCAGAATACAAACTCTAGGGCCATTCTAGAATGAACTCTTCAAACCAAGAAACCACAACGGATTTCTCGTTCGAAGAAATCACTCAAGAATGCCACTTTGCATTATTTAGCCAAAAAACACAGTTTAATATCAACATTAACCAACAGATCTTTAATTGTCCAATCATTGGGACAAGAGACAAGTTTTCTCAGAATCTACAATAGACTACTGAGCATAAGCTTTCTCACTGTCATACTATAAAGGTCAAGCCTTTATCAAGCTCACTTTGCTTTTGCTGCGCAAACAATTTGCACATTTTATGAACTATTCATAACGAAAGCCTGATCAAGTTCAAAACTTGATCTTCGTAAGCCATGAACAATCTTAGATCTATGGTTCAACGGTAATTTTCGAAATCAATATCAAATATCGCTCCCACTATAAGTTATAGGATAATTTTCTTTGATAAGAAAACATCAGAATCATTAAGTATCAAATACTTTATAAATGATTCCGACATCCTATTGACTTATACGGAAGTTGTCTAAGGGTCTTTTCATCTTATTAATTATGTAGCTCCATTATAGTCTATCACTCTCTCATTTGACTTCAATAAGTCAAGTCTTTTCTACAATCGTCAACATCCAATGTTAACAACCAAGTAACAAAATAATTTTATTACTCGGGATCATAGAAAAGATATTCTATCAAATAAAATATAATATTCCATTAAATAGAATAAATGATAAACATATCACTCGTACCTCCGAGGCACAAGTACTTTCAATTATATAACCATTATACAAAGGAAAGATTCAAATCTCAAACTTTTCAAGATTCGAATTTTCTACCTATACATATCATATATGTAACTGTAGAATCGAATGGAACCTTAATTAAATAGACGAATTAGCGTTACTGGAGCATAACCCCAAAAGCATTGAAAAACAATTCGGTAACTTTCAATATCAACGAATCAAATCATATAAGATTCGATAACTCCCACTGACCAATTCCATCAGAATGGAATCGCGGAAGTTTAATACTGAGTAAGAATCACATTCATTAAATAACTACAGAACTAATTGCCTTAAATTCATGCGTTTGATCAAATCAAACATCTTCGAATAATTCAAAGACGCGCAATGAATTTTTTAAAGACCAGTTTTCAACACTACAAATAAAATATCTTTGAACTGTTCAAAATATTCTATCCGAGTTTCATTAGTAACATATTGACAGTTCTTGAACAATTCAAGACGTTCAACATGTTCTCTATTAGAAATACGTAACTAAGTCATGACAATTCATTAACTAAGTTACGAAGATCAGAAAACTATACATGGCAATTACTAATTCATTAAACTACATACATCTAATGTATTAGTCTAATAAATCTGGTGGTCCAATGACGATCATTGGTTAAATGAGATTTAATCACTTCATGAATACAATATTCATTAAATGAATAAGGATATATGGTGTGATCTTATATCAGACCATCTTTTACCATACGGAACAAGCATCTGATGCTTTTACGATAAAATCTCATAAAGCACAGTTCTCAGTTATTTACTCTACCGAATATTTTTCTTAATATTTATCTTCCATCAATGGCACTACTAGTCATATCAAAATATGTAACAACTGTTTATACAGAACAAGTAACTATCCAATAGTCACAAGTTCTGATATCAAATATCAAAACAGTTATTAAACATTATTTAAATAACTAGACAGGAGATTCGGTATCCAATACCTATAGTTGTCGTATTTTGGGAATCGATATTCTTTATACACAACTATACACATCTCTTTTCCTAAGCTTTATAATTTTTCGTTCAATTATTCACAACATTTGCAAATAATCGATTAGCAAATTATGTCAGACACGTGACTTCTAAAAGTCACTAAAGCCAAGAAACGTCATTATAAGACAAACAAATATTTAAGGGGTTTTCTTAATGCCAGTCAAGAATCTCGAGATATGAACCATTCAAGTCAATTCTTACTGCATAAGAAACAACTCTAACTAGACAGTTATATCCTAAACACAAATATCCTTTTAGATTACCTAATCGTGACTTAGAAACTGAGTCACAAACCATCTTGATTTTCTAAGAAAATCGGAACAACAGTTCCCGATGGTTTAAACAAATCTAACTATATCTAAGTCTGCTGTCTTTCTAGAACCTATTCTAGAACTACGCAACCATAAGTAAAGTCAGAAAACCTATATATTCAAGTAATATACTATGCAGTGGATTAGAAGCATAATTCTATAAGCAGTATAGAATAATAGGAAAATGAAAGTAGTAAATTCCATAAAATTACACACTGCTTTAGTTATGGATTTTTAAACTCAGCAGTGTCTCCCACTACTTTACGTAATACCGTAATCCCCAACGGACAACGGGAATTTAATAATTAAATCGAATTCCATAGTGAGAGTAGGATCCCATGAATATATTTCGACTCACAGCTTTGGCACGTTCTCGTCTACGTATATTCATTAGGTAGACAACTCTTTGTCAATCACTCACCAGTGACTCCTGGTTTTGGTCCTGACCGTTTCTCGCCGTGACAGCTTTGGCACGTTCACAGAGAGGCGTATCAAGGCTACACTTGTCAATGACATATTCAAGCTACCGGTGTAGTCCTGACAGCTTTGGCACGTTCAGGATTTCCACTTTCACTTGAATTTGTCCAGTATCAATATACAACCGGTATGGATAATAATCCTATAACTACACACTCACAGCTTTGGCACGATCTCAGATGCACTTATAGAAAAATACACATAAACCGTACTGACAAGACGGACCAAGAAACATGTATCCATTACACGTTACTTAACAGCCATATTTAAAAGCAGGGATTTTCCTATGGAAGTTATACTCTACATCCAATGCAGAATTTTAATCTAAATCATTTTCTAAACATTTCAATTCTGTTTTAGAAAACATAACACAATTTAACTATTAAATTTCCGTTATATTTTCCGTTAACGTAAAACCGAAAAGTAAAGAAACATATATAAATTACAAGCATGTGCGAACATTAAAATTGGATTATATATCATATATCAAGTATGAATAATGCAATGGATGAAGCATCAGACCCGCTCTGATACCATTTTTGTTGGGGTTTTGGGAGATGGGTCCGGGCGAAATCATATTTTAAAATTTTTTTCAAAATACCGAATAAATTATTCAATATCTAATATGAAAAATTTATTCATATTTCACCCAAACATATTTATTCAATATCAAATATTAACATAAATATAGTTGAAAACTCGCGAACTTTTACGAAAACTGTTTTTCCGTAAAATGGCCTAAAACGCATTTTTGACCAAACCGACTACCCGAAACTTATGGAAAATGCCATGGTTAGCTCCAATAGTGTCGGGACAGTTCATGGGCTGCCCAAACAGTGACGAATTCATTGTTTGGACAGTCGTCACCCGGTTGGCTCAAAATCCACCATGTAACGCCGTTTTTGGCCGTTTTCGCTCATTTCAAGTCGGAAACACTTTCCGGCAATTATGCCAACTCCCAAAACACATCCATTACATTCGTAAGACATCAAAATAATCCCAGTATTTCCAGTTTTACATAATCTGATCAGCAAACCGAAATTCCAAATAAACATGCTTTAAATCCAAAATTTCAAGACTAAATCAATTAATCTCAACATCAATTGAGTCCCACCACAATGAATAACTCTAGAACAATTCTAGGCTATCTAAGAGTGGATCAATAACTCTAGAATGGCAACAATATTATCCAACAATAATTTGAATAAAATTGGAATGAAATTACATTAATTCCATCAAATCCCACTTCACACATGCACTAATCTTCCATTTCAACTCACCATAACCAAAAGCCCCAAATTTTCCACAAACAAAGAAACCCTAGAACATTTCCAAGTATTCAGGAAAATAATATGAAAACAAATTTCCAAGCTTAGGGATTAAGGACTACCTTTTAATCTTCAATTTCTAAGCCCTTTTTTTCTTGAATTTTCTTTGTTTCCTTAATGGATTTTGAAACAAATTTCCAAAACCCATTTTTGAGGACTCACGGCAGTGATCAAAGGATGAAGATAATGAAGAAACAATTTCTCTCTCTCCTTTAAGTGGTTGACCGAAACTATGAAGAAATTGGGGCAATTTTATCTTTTAAATTTAATCAAATTAAATGACATTTTCACTTTATAATTATCCAATCAAAATTGGACATAAATAAAGTGCATTAAATACATGCCATTTGGTCCAATAAAATGTCACCATTTGTCATACTAATTATGACAAAAAAGATAAAACATTTTAATTTTCAATTATTTAATTATTTAAATTAAATAATAAATAATTAAAAACAACCATATATGTATTTTTATTTACATTAAATAATAAACACATATATTTATGGCATGTGTCAAATCTTATTTGACAAATAATTAATGTGTATCTAATCAAATTATGTATCAAATACAAATACACAATAATTATTAGCGGAAAAATCCCCTAATTGCATGTGTTGTTATTTAACAATTAAACAATCTGAATTAACTCATTTAATCCGGTGAAGTATTATGAATAATCAATATTATTCATATCGAGTTGCACAAGTGCTCAGCGAGTACACTTCATATTGTGAGACTCTCTAAGTTTAGGTTTATCCGTCACGAAATCAAATTTCGTGTCCATAATCCACCCACTCATGGATTATGACGACAACGGATAATCTCGCTAAACTATGCAAGTCGAGGTCATAGCATACGTATAATCCCTCCGTCACAGGCCATCCGTATTATACCTAGGATATAGATCAGAACGTCAAATCCGTTCGGTATAATACAGTCGACTTTCAATTTACGATCTCTAAATAACACTCGGAATTGATTTCCAAAGTTATACCACGGCCATGGATTTACTAGATCGTAAACACATGAGGATGCTTATGCCCTGTTCACAGGACTGACGGATCCTATCTTGATACGCACAAGATATCATGAGCATCAATCCACACCCAACGAACAGACGGAGGTCTGATCATGATTAGATCGTTGACGTGACTGTCATCGAAGTGTGGAGGATGGCTCATATATCCACAGTGGTATCTCAAGTCAAATGACCATTATGCTCGCTCAACTCGAGAAGGTTCCTATTGACATTGGTGTACCATATATTAGGAAACCTTCAGTGAGTCGTTCAGTGTCTTATCAAATAAACACCTACATGTCTATACGAGTCTCCCGAGACTCATGGTTCACTGGGATAAACCATCGGACCAAGTCACGATATACGACATGTACTGGTCTCAGCAGATTTTACTAACCGACCCGTGTTAGCAAATCTTGACCATGAACTTTATTTAAGGATATACAACTAATAGTGCGCTTCCCAATGTCAATTACAAACTACATTGTAACTGCAGACTATACTGTAAATCCTATGGTATTTGTCTAATATACACGTATCACTAAACCAGATTCAGTTTCGATCTAATCGTAATCAGAAATCTAATCGCAATTAGATCGAATAAGCGTATAAAAGACAAGGGTGTTACCAGTAAAATTAGTTATTTTATGGAAAATACAATTGCTCGTATTTATGAATCGGACATAAATACGATCCGGATTGGCACTCAGAGCACCAACCCTAACAATTATCCCACTTCTTAGTGTCAATCCATGGTATCCTATACATATCCCAATGTGTATCGCATACTCATGGCCCTCAAGAGCTCACCAGCACTCAAGAGTTAGGCAACAACAAGTAAGCATGCTTCAATAAATCGAGTCTGTCTAACAAACCCAACCGTTTTCCTAAACCAGCATCATTCATATTTTACAGAATCCAAATTCTACATCAATATGACTCAGATGCTATATCAGTATTGTGCTATAGCTACTGAGTTGTCTATGCATTTAGAGATCAAATCCAAATACTATAAGTCAACCGCAAGCACTACACTAATATGAAAACTTCTAATCAAAAGGGTCACTTTGCAACTTCATAAGTCAATACTTCATAAGTTGCAAATGATTCCACAAGATTAGTAGAATCAACGGTGACACTCACACTGCATATTTTCTGACTTTATATGACATAGACCATCTAATATCATAATTAGAACCAAAACTAATCTGACCTCATGGTTGCTGACTAAATTCTCCATGAATAAGAAACTCGTTCTTAATATCTCAAAGATCACAAAGAACATGTTTCTAGAACCATCATATGGTCTTCACCATATCAAAATAACTCGTAACAATTACGATTAAATTGATATCTTTAATCGTATATAATATAGTATTCATCACGCCATCATCCTATGATGCATGAGATTGACTAGACATTCCAATCAATCTATCTTTCGACAAAAGAATCATCCTTTATGAAAGACGAATATTATATATAATATATAATAATATATATAAGACAATTTACTGTTAAACGTTACACTAACTGTCATACAGATAGTCTTACTGTGTCCTTTATTAGATCATATCTAATATTCGACTAATGGGAGTATCTCACAAGTCTCTCAATTTTATATCTTATATAAAACTTTATATCAAATATAACAGAGACTACTCTCACTGCTAACACGGAGAAAGGAAGATTTAGGATATATATTACTAAAGAGAAATTTGTACGTTCCCACTGACCCTGCTGAAAAATATGTATTCTCTATATTTCGATAAAACCAGACAATCTGACTGACATCAAAATCAGAAAACACAAATTTTCTGAAAACTTATTTGAGTCTACAATAGCCTCCACAAGCTAGTATATCAAACTGTGATCTTAGCAGAATACAAACTCTAGGGCCATTCTAGAATGAACTCTTCAAACCAAGAAACCACAACGGATTTCTCGTTCAAAGAAATCACTCAAGAATGCCACTTTGCATTATTTAGCCAAAAAACACAGTTTAATATCAACATTAACCAACAGATCTTTAATTGTCCAATCATTGGGACACGAGACAAGTTTTCTCAGAATCTACAATAGACTACTGAGCATAAGCTTTCTCACTGTCATACTATAAAGGTCAAGCCTTTATCAAGCTCACTTTGCTTTTGCTGTGCAAACAATTTGCACATTTTATGAACTATTCATAACGAAAGCCTGATCAAGTTCAAAACTTGATCTTCGTAAGCCATGAACAATCTTAGATCTATGGTTCAACGGTAATTTTCGAAATCAATATCAAATATCGCTCCCACTATAAGTTATAAGATATTTTTCTTTGATAAGAAAACATCAGAATCATTAAGTATCAAATACTTTATAAACGGTTCCGACATCCTATTGACTTATACGGAAGTTGTCTAAGGGTCTTTTCATCTTATTAATTACGTAGCTCCATTACAGTCTATCACTCTCTCATTTGACTTCAATAAGTCAAATCTTTTCTACAATCGTCAACATTCAATGTTAACCACCAAGTAACAAAATAATTTTATTACTCGGGATCATAGAAAAGATATTCTATCAAATAAAATATAATATTCCATTAAATAGAATAAATGATAAACCTATCACTCGTACCTCCGAGGCACAAGTACTTTCAATTATATAACCATTATACAAAGGAAAGATTCAAATCTCAAACTTTTCAAGATTCGAATTTTCTACCTATACATATCATATATGTAACTGTAGAATCGAATGGAACCTTAATTAAATAGAAGAATTAGCGTTACTGGAGCATAACCCCAAAAGCATTGAAAAATAATTTGGTAACTTTCAATATCAACGAATCAAATCATATAAGATTCGATAACTCCCACTGACCAATTCCATCAGAATGGAATCGCGGAAGTTTAATACTGAGTAAGAATCACATTCATTAAATAACTACAGAACTAATTGCCTTAAATTCATGCGTTTGATCAAATCAAACATCTTCGAATAATTCAAAGACGTGCAATGAATTTTTTAAAGACAAAGTTTTCAACACTACAAATAAAATATCTTTGAACTGTTCAAAATATTCTATCCGAGTTTCATTAGTAACATATTGACAGTTCTTGAACAATTCAAGACGTTCAACATGTTCTCTATTAGAAATACGTAACTAAGTCATGACAATTCATTAACTAAGTTACGAAGATCAGAAAACTATACATGGCAATTACTAATTCATTAAACTACATACATCTAATGTATTAGTCTAATAAATCTGGTGGTCCAATGACGATCATTGGTTAAATGAGATTTAATCACTTCCTGAATACAATATTTATTAAATGAATAAGGATATATGGTGTGATCTCATATCAGACCATCTTTTACCATACAGAACAAGCATCTGATGCTTTTATGATAAAATCTCATAAAGCACAATTCTCAGTTATTTACTCTACCTAATATTTTTCTTAATATTTATCTTCC
Source organism: Zanthoxylum bungeanum (assembly GCA_019454045.1). Taxonomy (NCBI): domain Eukaryota; kingdom Viridiplantae; phylum Streptophyta; class Magnoliopsida; order Sapindales; family Rutaceae; genus Zanthoxylum; species Zanthoxylum bungeanum. The sequence goes on from SKCR01031800.1 coordinate 42,038, forward strand.
ATCAATGGCACTACTAGTCATATCAAAATATGTAACAACTGTTTATACAGAACAAGTAACTATCCAATAGTCACAAGTTCTGATATCAAATATCAAAACAGTTATTAAACATTATTTAAATAACTAGACGGGAGATCCGGTATCCAATACCTATAGTTGTCGAGATCCGGTATCCAATACCTATAGTTGTCGTATTTTGGGAATCGATATTCTTTATAAACAACTATACACATCTCTTTTCCTAAGCTTTATAATTTTTCGTTCAATTATTCACAACATTTGCAAATAATCGATTAGCAAATTATGTCAGACACATGACTTCTAAAAGTCACTAAAGCCAAGAAACGTCATTATAAGACAAACAAATATTTAAGGGTTTTCTTAATGCCAGTCAAGAATCTCGAGATATGAACCATTCAAGTCAATCCTTACTGCATAAGAAACAACTCTAACTAGACAGTTATATCCTAAACAAAAATATCCTTTTAGATTACCTAATCGTGACTTAGAAACTGAGTCACAAACCATCTTGATTTTCTAAGAAAATCGGAACAACAGTTCCCGATGGTTTAAACAAATCTAACTATATCTCAGTCTGCTGTCTTTCTAGAACCTATTCTAGAACTACGCAACCATAAGTAAAGTCAGAAAACCTATATATTCAAGTAATATACTATGCAGTGGATTAGAAGCATAATTCTATAAGCAGTATAGAATAATAGGAAAACAAAAGCAGTAAATTCCATAAAATTACACACTGCTTTAGTTATGGATTTTTAAACTCAGTAGTGTCTCCCACTACTTTACGTAATACTGTAATCCCCAACGGACAACGGGAATTTAATAATTAAATTGAATTCCATAGTGAGAGTAGGATCCCATGAATATATTTCGACTCACAGCTTTGGCACGTTCTCGTCTACGTATATTCATTAGGTAGACAACTCTTTGTCAATCACTCACCAGTGACTCCTGGTTTTGGTCCTGACCGTTTCTCGCCGTGACAGCTTTGGCACGTTCACAGAGAGGCGTATCAAGGCTACACTTGTCAATGACATACTCAAGTTACCGGTGTAGTCCTGACAGCTTTGGCACGTTCAGGATTTCCACTTTCACTTGAATTTGTCCAGTATCAATATACAACCGGTATGGATAATAATCCTATAACTACACACTCACAGCTTTGGCACGATCTCATATGCACTTATAGAAAAATACACATAAACCGTACTGAAAAGACGGACCAAGAAACATGTATCCATTACACGTTACTTAACAGCCATATTTAAAAGCAGGGATTTTCCTATGAAAGTTATACTCTACATCCAATGCAGAATTTTAATCTAAATCATTTTCTAAACATTTCAATTTTTTTAGAAAACATAACACAATTTAACTATTAAATTTCCGTTATATTTTCCGTTAACGTAAAACCGAAAAGTAAAGAAACATATATAAATTACAAGCATGTGCGAACATTAAAATTAGATTATATATCATATATCAAGTATGAATAATGCAATGGATGAAGCATCAGACCCGCTCTAATACCATTTTTTTGGGGTTTTGGGAGATGGGTCCGGGCGAAATCATATTTTAAATTTTTTTTCAAAATACTGAATAAATTATTCAATATCTAATATGAATAATTTATTCATATTTCACCTAAAAATATTTATTCAATATCAAATATTAACATAAATATAGTTGAAAACTCGCGAACTTTTACGAAAACCGGTTTTCCGTAAAATGGCCTAAAACGCATTTTTGACCAAACCGACTACCCGACACTTATGGAAAATGCCCAGGTTAGCTCCAATAGTGTCGGGGAAGTTCATGGGCTGCCCAAACAGTGACGAATTCATTGTTTGGACAGTCGTCACCCGGTTGGCTCAAAATCCACCCGGTAACGCCGTTTTCGCTCATTTCAAGTCGGAAACACTTTCCGGCAATTATGCCAACTCCCAAAACACATCCATTACATTCGTAAGACATCAAAATAATCCCAGAATTTCCAGTTTTACATAATCTGATCAGCAAACCGAAATTCCAAATAAACATGCTTTAAATCCAAAATTTCAAGACTAAATCAATTAATCTCAACATCAATTGAGTCCCACCACAAATGAATAACTCTAGAACAATTCTAGGCTATCTAAGAGTAGATCAATAACTCTAGAATGGCAACAATATTATCCAACAATAATTTGAATAAAATTGGAATGAAATTACATTAATTCCATCAAATCCCACTTCACACATGCACTAATCTTCCATTTCAATTCACCACAACCAAAAGCCCCAAGTTTTCCACAAACAAAGAAACCCTAGAACATTTCTAAGTATTCAAGAAAATAATATGAAAACAAATTTTCAAGCTTAGGGATTAAGGACTACCTTTTAATCTTCAATTTCTAAGCCCCTTTTTTTCTTGAATTTTCTTTGTTTCCTTAATGGATTTTGAAACAAATTTCCAAAACCCATTTTTGAGGACTCACGGCAGTGATCAAAGGATGAAGATAATGAAGAAACAATTTCTCTCTCTCCTTTAAGTGGTTGACCGAAACTATGAAGAAATTGGGGCAATTTTATCTTTTAAATTTAATCAAATTAAATGCCATTTTCACTTTATAATTATTCAATCAAAATTGGACATAAATAAAGTGCATTAAATACATGCCATTTGGTCCAATAAAATATCACCATTTGTCATACTAATTATGACAAAAAAGATAAAACATTTTAATTTTCAATTATTTAATCATTTAATAATTAAATAAATAAATAATTAAAAATAACCATATATGTATTTCTATTTACATTAAATAATAAACACATATATTTATGGCATGTGTCAGAATCTTATTTGACAAATAATTAATGTGTATCTAATCAAATTATGTATCAAATACAAATACACAATAATTATTAGCGGAAAAAATCCCCTAATTGCATGTGTTGTCGTTTAACGATTAAATTATCTGAATTAACTCATTTAATCCGGTGAAGTATTATAAATCATCAATATTATTCATATCGAGTTGCCCAAATGCTCAACGAATACACTTCATATTGTGGGACTCTCTAAGTTTAGGTTTATCCGTCACGAAATCCAATTTCGTGTCCATAATCCACCCACTCATGGATTATGACGACCATGGATAATCTCGCTAAACTATGCAAGTCGAGGTCATAACATACGTATAATCCCTCCGTCACATGCCATCCGTATTATACCTGGGATATAGATCAGAACTTCAAATTCATTCGGTATAATACAGTCGACTTTCAGTTTACGATCTCTAAATAACACTCGGAACTAATTTCTGAAGTTATACCACGGCCATGGATTTACTAGATCGTAAACACGTGAGGATGCTTATGCCCTGTACACAGGACTGATGGATCCTATCTTGATACACACAGGATATCATGAGCATCAGTCCACACCCAACGAACATGTGGAGGTCTGATCATGATTAGATCGTTGACGTGACTGCCATCAAAGTGTGGATGATAGCTCATATATCCACAGTGGTATCTCAAGTCGAAGGACCACTATGCTCGCTCAACTCGAGAAGGTTCCTATTGACGTTGGTGTACCATCTATTAGGAAACTTTTAGTGAGTCCTTCAGTGTCTTATCAAATAAACACCTACTTGTCTATACGAGTCTCCCGAGACTCATGGTTCACTGGGATAAACCATCAGATCAAATCACAATATACGACATGTACTGGTCTCAGCGGATTTTACTAACCGACCCATGTTAGCAAATCTTGACCAGGAACTTTATTTAAGGATATACAACTAATAGTGCGCTTCCCAATGTCAATTACAAACTACGTTGTAACTGCATACTATACTGTAAATCCTAGGGTCTTTGTCTAATATACACGTATCACTGAACCAGATTCAGTTTCGATCTAATCGTAATCAGAAATCTAATCGCAATTAGATCGAATAAGCGTATAAAAGACAAGGGTGCTACCAGTAAAATTAGTAATATTATGGAAAATACAATTGCTCGTATTTATGAATCGGACATAAATACGATCCGGATTGGCACTCCGAGCACCAACCCTAACAATAAGATCATCCACAGACCTGGATGATGACAGACCTCCAGAAACCATTGAACCTCTAGTATGAAGATCTAAGCGAGACATGATTCTATCAACCAAATACTCAAGATCTGACTATATTCTACTTACTAACGAGAGGGGAGCCAGAAAATTTCAAGGAAGTTGTATCTCTTAAAGATAAAGGAAAATGGTTGAATGCAATGCATAATGAAATGGAATCTCTGTAGAAAAATCATACTTATAAGATAGTCAAGCTCCCACATGGCATAAATACACTGAAGAACAAATGGGTGTTGAAGTTGAAGAAAAATGGCAGCGGAAATATGGTGAAACACAAAGTCCGATTAGTTTTTAAAGGATTCCTAAAGAAAAATGGAATCGACTTTGATGAAATTTTTTCACCAGTTGTAAATATGGCTTCAATTAGAGTTATCCTAGGATTGGTTGCCAGTTTGAACTTAGAGCTTGAACAGATGAATGTTAAGACATTATTTTTTCATGGTGATCTAAATGAAAAAATCTACATGGATCAGCCAAAAGATTTCAAGGTTTCATAAAAAGAGAACTTTGTTTGCAAGTTGAAGAAGAACTTGTACAGCCTTAAGCAAGCACCAAGGCAGTAGTACAAGAAGTTTTACTCATTCACAATGAGTCAAAACTACAAAAAAACTGTAATAGATCAGTGTGTATACATTCAAATATTTCCAAGTGGAAATTTCATTGATCTTCTATTATATGTAGACGACTTGTTGATCATTGGACAAGAATCAGAGAAGATCAGCTAGCTGAATGAAGAACTCTTTAAGTCTTTCGATATAAAGACTTAAGACCAGCTCAATAGATTTTAGGAATCCAAATAGTTCGAGACAGTCAGAATAAAAGGTTGTGGCTTTCACATGAGAGTTATATTGAACGGATAATCATGAGATTCGATATACAGAAAGCAAAACCTTTCAGCATTATGCTAGCGTATCACTTCAAACTGAGCAGGAGTTCGTGCCCCTCATCTAAGAAATAGATATATGATATGTCATTGATACCATATTCTTAGCAGTTAGAAGCCTAATGTATGTTATGATATGTACCAAGCCATATATTGCTTATGTAGTGGGTGTAGTGGGCTGTTTTCTCTCTGACCCAGGAAAATAATACTGAGAGGCAGTCAAATGGATTCTCATGTACCTCAAGGGTACATCGAAATTATGTCTATACTACATGGGAGCTGATCCAATCTTGGAAGACTATACAGATTCAAATATGACATGAGATTTTGATGGTATAAATCTACATCAAGTTTTCTCTATACTTTTGTAGGGGGAGTTGTGTCATGGAAATCAAGATTGCGGAGGTGTAATGAATTATCCACAACATAAGCTGAGTATACTGCAGCAGCGGAAGCAGAAAAGGAAATGTTGTGGTTAAAGTATTTTCTTCAAGAATTAGGGATCAAGCAGACAAGATACAAGATATATTATGATAGTCAAAGTACTCTAGACTTGAACAAGAACTCAATATATCATTTTTGGACAAAGCACATTGATATTCGTTATCATTGGATACACGAGGTGATGAATCAATAACTGCTGAAACTAGTGAAGATCCATACATATGAGAATCCAGCTGACATGTTAACAAAAGTTGTTACTCGGGACAATATAGAGTTGTGCAGCGACATAGCTGTGATAGCTATTAGATGACAATCGTTTCAAATGTAGCTGGAAGGAAAGAATTGAAGAATCATATTATATGTTTGTAATGCATGCATTACAACCATCATTGCAAGCCTCCAATACACTTTAGGTGGAGCTTTGAAAAATGGTGCAGGCTTCCAAATTACTTTAGGTGGATCACAATTCATGTGTTGGAATTGTGAGCCTAAATTTTGCTATAAATACAGAGCTCATTTATGAGCTTTAGGCATATCAAACATTAAGCTTCAATACAAGAAAACTTAGAGAGTGTGAGGTTTTTGTAAAGTCTCAAATACTTATAAATTCTATTTTTGTATTAATAGAATTCGATTTTTCCTCACAAATATTTTTCAGTGAATAGAGAATCAAAATAAAACCTCATATTTGGAGACCCATTGAAGCTTGATTTTCTCCATTAGAAGCTCCCTCTAGGAAGGCTATACCATTTACATTGACGTGTGCTTCACTTATGAAATACTAGGTATTAAAAACAACCATAAATTATTCCTTTTAAAATTTAAATAAAAGACAAATATATGTATCTTTAATCATTAATCCTTGGATATGATCTCTGTAGGCGTTATATAACATTTTTTTTTTGGAAATGTTGTAAACTTTACCGTCAAATCACAAAATTGAGCTTAAGCGGAACATGTAAAAATTCTGACTGCCTCAGGCTCTTACAAAGAAATGCACCTCCTGAACTCAAACTCATGATCTGACAATCAAATCCTAACTCTTTTGCCACCAAACTACACCCTCTTGGAGGCGGCATAATATAATATGTTAATTCCATTATAACGAAAGAGGGTTTAGATTTCAATTTTTGAAACTATGGGGTCTTTGATATCAAATGGGGAAAATCTTATGGGGTTGAGTGTCTCTTTACCTAATTTTAATCCGATTTGATGTGCTACTTGAAATATATTTAAAATGACACAATTGTTATACTAAAATGAAAATTTTAATTTGGTTATTGTTGACGGGTGATTTTCGTCCCAGGGGTAGTTTCGAGATAACCTTCCCGAGACAATACTCCTTCAACCTTGAATTTGTTTAGTTATGAGAGACCAAAAGCAAACGCGATAAAAGACAGAAATAACACACAAAGTCGACAAGGAGAGTTTTAACGTGGTTCGGCGGAGCGAGTCCAGCCTACGTCCACGGGCATAAAGTGGTGGGGGTTGTTTTTATTACCGAAACTAACTCGGCCGACCTGTTTGGAGGGAGGTCTAAACGAAACCGAGCTGTTTACCTTTCAAGTTTTTACAAGTGGTGCTTATCCTCTATTTGTTACAAGTTTCGCTCTCTATTTTTATATATATATCCCTTACAAATGAATTCAACTTCTCTTTATATACTCAAGAGAATTACAACATTGTTCCTCTAGCTTTATGACGTTTCCCGCGTGATCTCTGACTGATTGAAGGGCTCTCTGCCCCAAGACTGTCGTTGCCTAAAGCAAACCTGCCGCATGACGGTCTGTCACATCACTCTGTATTCTCCACTACCGCACGCAACAATAATGATGCATAATGATACGTATCGGAGGGAAAAAATCCAACTACCCTGATCTCTCGTCGGTCTGCAAGAGGTCGGCCAAGTGATATACCGAGCTTCCCAAACTGTTCCCGTCCTGATCCGAAATATCCGAACTTGTCAACCCATTCCAGGAGGTAGGACAGAACCAAATCGAGCTTCCGGTCTAATGTGGTCGGCCTCGGTTCTGATGTCGTCGGTCTCTAAAGTTTGTATCATGCTATATCCTCTGGTCGGTCATACCTGAGAAACTAGACCCGAGCTCCACGCCGAGTCGAAGAAAAACATATACCCTCTGAGAATTGGTCATCCAGACGAGGAGAATTCCCTCTCTGCTCTTACCGAACTATTCAGATACTTCGTCTCAAAAAATCACCATCAACATCTGTCCCATAGTTCTCGATATCAACGAGTTAACGAGTTGATGTCGGGAACTATAAAAAAGATGGTGTGTGCTGATCGGCTGTGCGGTGGTCGGCTCCATGAGCCACAGAGAAAGTTGCATTTGCTGCCAATCAGGTCGTTCATGTTATCTTCATGTGCTCGGCCACTGAGGATTCTGACATCCGTTCAAATGATCTTCATTCCTAACTTGCTAACTCATTCTTCATATTCTGGTTGCGAGTGGAAGTTCTAATCCCGATCAATCTCGAATCCGGCCATGAGGGGAATAATCGATCCCCGTACCGATGATAATCCACTCGGTGGGACGTAACCCGACCCTGAGCTAGCAGAACACTTGGCTCCGAGAGAATGTTTCCTCCCCGGACCAATATAGAGCCGGCCATGGGGGAGATACTCCAACCCCATGCCGATGAGAATCCACTCGGTGAGACGTAACCCTACCCCGAGCTAGCAAAATACTTGGCATCGGCGGAACGAATCCAGCCCCGAGCTGGTGGAATAAATCGGCCTCAGAGGTACTAAAGCAGACCCGAGCCGGAAAGAACATCGGTCTCGGCGGTACTAAAGCAGACCCGAGCCGAAAAGAACATCGGTCTCGGAGGTACTAAAGTAGACCCGAGCCGGAAAGAATATCGGTCTTGACGGTACTAAAGCATACCCGAGCCGGAAAGAACATCGGTCTCGGCGGTACTAAAGTAGACCCGAGTTGGAAAGAACAAATCAAACAAATCGGACTCGACGATACGAAAGCAGACCCGAGCCATAAAACAAATCAAATAAATCGGACTCGGCGGTACGAAAGCAGACCCGAGCCATCAAAACACATAAAAACAAATCAGAATCGGCGGTACGAAAGCAGACTCAAGCCATAAAAACAATCGGACTCGGCAGTATGAAAGCAGACCCGAGCCATCAAAACACATCAAAATAAATCAGAATCGGCGGTACAAAAGCAGACCCGAGCCATAAAAATAAATCAAACAATCGGACTCGGCGGTACGAAAGCAAACCCGAGCCATAAAAAAAATTAAACAAATCGTACCGGCAGACCCGAGCCATCAAAACACATCTCGGCCAACATTTGGGCCATAATGAACAAACATGAACAAATGTTTATTTAAGAAAGAATAAATCTTACTTACATTATTGGGATCTACTGCTGACAAGATCTCTTCCGTGAATGGGGAGACTGCTTCTCCGTCCTGACCATCTCTTTTATATGCCTTCATGTTTTCTTCTCACTTTGTCATTTCTTTCCTGAACCAGTCCTTCTACCTTTCATCATTCATCTTTTCCATTCTTTCCAGTTTTTCCATCATGGCTTTCATGGAGGCCTGGTTCGTCTCCTTTTCCTTTCTCATGCTTTGACCAGCTTCCGCTCGCTCCCTTTTTCTTTCCTCCAATTCTTCCATTTTCTCCATCCACTCTGTTGTTGAACCCTCCGACGATCTGTGGTTCCCGTATTCTGCCATCATCTCACTACGAAAACTGCTTTTTATTATTTCCCCACAGACGACGCCAACTATTGACGGGTGATTTTCGTCCCATGGGTAGTTTCGAGATAACCCTCCCGAGACAATTCTCCTTCAACCTTGAATTTGTTTGGTTATGAGAGACCAAAAGAAAATGCGATAAAAGACAGAAATAACACACAAAGTCGACAATGAGAGTTTTAATGTGGTTCGGCGGAGCGAGTCCAGCCTACGTCCACGGGCATAAAGTGGTGGGGGTTGTTTTTATTACCGAAACTAACTCGGCCGAGCTGTTTACCTTTCAAGTTTTTACAAGTGGTGTTTATCCTCTATTTGTTACAAGTTTCGCTCTCTATTTTTCTATATATATCTCTTACAAATGAATTCAACTTCTCTTTATATACTCAAGAGAATTACAACATTATTCCTTTAGTTTTATGACGTTTCCCGCGTGATCTCCGACTGATTGAAGGGCTCTCTAACCCAATACTGTCGTTGCCGAAAGCAAACCTGATGCATGACGGCCTGTCACATCACTCTGTTTTCTCCACTATCGCACACAACAATAATGATGCATAATGATACGTATCAGAGGGAAAAAATCCAACTACTCTGATCTCTCGTCGGACTTCAAGATGTTGGCCAAGTGATATGCCGAGCTTCCCAAATTGTTCCCGTCCTGACCGGAAATATCCGAACTTGTCAACCCGTTCCAGGAGGTAGGACATAACCAAACCGAGCTTCCGGTCTAATGTGGTCGGCCTCGGTTCTGATGTCGTCGGGCTCTAAAGTCTGTGCCATGCTATATCCTCTGGTCGGTCATACCCGAGAAACTAGACCCGAGCTCCACGCCGGATCGAAGAACAACATATACCCTCTGAGCATTGGTCCTCCGGACGAGGAGAATTCCCTCTCTGCCCTTGCTGAACTATTTAGATACTATGTCTCAAAAAATCACCATCAACAGTTATTATGAATGATAGAATAGATACATTAGTGACTTATGGAAATCAAATGGTTACTGCAGAAATGAGAGCTTTTCTTAGTTGAATTCGGCGCCATGAAGGGTTTCTCAGTAATAGATTTTACCGGTATGGCAATCAGTTAGAACGATTAAGTGTTGTATATATTAAATCATATAAATTGTCATACCGATATTTTAATCTATATAATTTTAAGAAAATATAAGTTTTAGCTCGTATATTTAAATATTTTTCGTTAATTTTAAAAAAAAAATTACCCGATTAATATTAAATGACCTGAATACTCAAAAACTGTCTAAAAATAATAAAAGATTGTTTTGAAATTAGATAAAAATGTCTCAATTAACAAAAAAAAATTAACAATAAAGATTAAAATTTATATATTTTGTTAATTATGAGATTGAAACTTATATTTCTAAAATTAAAAGAATTAAAATACCATCATTACAATTTGTACGTAGTTGAGTGTCATTTTCCCGCTTATAAAATTGGTAATACTTAGTCCCTTGGCCGTTACCAAATAAAATATCACCTAGAGGTGAGTGGAGCACTAACCCTTTACACAGAAGATATAAATTGGCGCCAAAATCCCGTTTCTCAATAACAGATTTTAGTTGAAATCAGTTGCCATAGTTCAAGTCATTCATCTATTATTATTATTATATCTCACAAAGGCCGTGCAAAAAGTTCAAAATAAAATACAATCCTCAAGCAGACGACGTGGCGTTTATGATAGAGTTAGAGGAACGACGCGTCGTTTTTACTGAAAATAGTAAAAGAGGGCAAGAGAAGTTATGGAATCAAATTGGATCAGCTTGTAATGATGTTCAAACTGGTGATGATGCAAATGCCCCAGCTGGCTCTGACTCTCGAGCAAAGGGTGGTAGTGCTAATCATGAAGATGTTGTTCCTGATTTTCGTAATTTTTCTGTGTCGAATCAATCAGGTGATGTTGCATCTCATACTCAACAACGCGGTGTTGACTGCAGTAACAGAGAATGAGATGATGATGATGATAATGAACTTGAGACAAGAAGAAGAAGAAGTTGAAGAGTGAGCATTTTGAAACCAAAGATTCTACTTTTGATGTTCTTGCTGGCGACGTTGAAAAGAAAATGGAGTTGAATGAATGTGTCAATTAAGATGTGATTGTTTCTGGAGAAAATAAGGGGGGAAAGTCAAGAATTGAAATAACAAGATGATGATAAGAAGAATGATTTAAATTTCAACAGCTTCTGACAGAATTTCCGCTAATTCTTATGTAGCAAGACTCATAACAAACTCAAGCCAAATCAACACTTCTGATTTAACAGAATTAAAAAGCACTTTATTGTACAATATTGAATTTCAATTTCATAAATTAATGTGATTATTGGAAATAGAAGGTAATTTGGCTTTCATTCTATTGATGGTGTATTTTTAAGCATTATGCATAAAAAGTGCAGGCGGGGATAAGGATGAGATTTCCCCCCTCTTTTTGGAAAATCAAGTGTTCAGAGGGCCCGGATCGGCCATCACCCAGAAAGAAAAGTCCGAACGTGGTCTCCCAGATTTAGCCGACCAGGGCACGCAGTACGATGTTAGCTACGAGGCCGACCACTTTTTTGGTTGTCAGCTCGGCTCGGATCCATCTTGGTCTCCGTGTGAAAGTCGAGAAGCCCAGATATATCAGGACGGGATAGGAGTAGTCCATGAGTTGAGTAAAAGAATTTGGCCGACCACTTACCCACCGACAGAAGATGAGTCAACAATTCTTCTCAGCCACATGTCATCTCCCGGAGACACCCACCAGGCTGTCATCATTTCTAAGTTGCGTGTGGCAGTAGAAAATCAAATTGATGTGATGGGATGTCAGACGACAAGCTTGCTTTCAGTGAAGAGCAGGCCGAGTGCAGAGTACTCATTAAATGAGTCAAGCGTGTTGGGGTTGGTGCTCAAAGCGCCAATTCCCGGTTGTATTTCTTATGAATACTTCTGTAAAACATTATTATTATGAATAATATATGCAGTTTCTATAATATAATCTATCTTATTAAATGGTAAAGACGTAATGACCTTAGAATGATTAGTCATGGTACTGTTGCAAAAGCGTCGCAACTGACATTGAGTAGTATCATGACGTTGTCATTCTCAGATAGTTCCTGGTCAAGGTTTACACTACTTGGTCAGTATAGTAAACCCGTTGAGACCGGTACATGTCGTATACAGGAATATATGATTCCAATGGTTTCTCAATGAACCATTAGTCTTGGAGACTAGTATAGACGTGTAGGTGTTTATAGCGGATAAACACAGAACGACTCACCGAAGATTCTTAATGGATGGTACACTAGCGTCAATAAGAATCTTCTAAGGTTGAGTAGCACTTGTGATTCTTAGACTTGAGATGCCATTGTGGGCACATGAGACATCTTCTACACTTAGATGGCAGTCACGTCACCGATCTATTAAGATCAGACCTCCGCCTGTTCGTTGGGTGTAGACAGATCCTCAGGGTGTCCTATGAGTATCAAGATAGGATTCGTCAGTTCTGTGTACTAGAGCATAGGTAGTCCATATGATTAGCAATCAGATAAAACCATGGGCCCGTGGTAAAGTTTAGAAGCTAGTTCTAAACATTCTTTTAGAGATTGCTAATGGAATAGTCGACTGGATAATCCCCATAGAGATTTGACGTTTACATATGTATCTCTAGGATTTATCCGGATACCTGTGACGGAGGAATTATACATTTTCCATGACCTCGACCTGTATGGTTCAGCGAGATTATCTGTGATCGTCATAATCTACGGGTGGATAGATTATGGACACAAAATTTGATTTCGTGACGGATATACCTGAATCTAGAGAGTCTCAATAATGAAACATACTCGTAGAGCACTAGAGCAACATTAATAAATAATATTGATTATTTATAGAAATCGATGGGATATCTGTTCTATGATACCGAGCATCGAAATGTGTTCGTAGCTCGCTTCGCAAAATTCTAGAAGTAGAATTTTTGTCAGAAGGTGGTAATCATAGACAGGTTGAGCTTGATGAAGTCCAACTGAAAACACGAACCAACGGAGGAACCTGAAGTTCAAGTAGATGAAGGACCTTCAACACACACACTCCGTAGGTCGGAAAGGGTATCTAGACCTCCTGAACGCTTGTATTTGATAGAAGAAAATAGTCTGGATGTTCTCTTAGTTGAAGAGACAGATCCTTTCACCTATAGAGAATCGATGTTGGACATCGACTTCGTGAAATGGCAAAGTGCCATGAAATCCGAGATAGACTCAATGCATGAAAATCAAGTTTGGGACTTGATTCCGCTTCCCGAAGGAATTGTTCCTATCGGTTGTAAATGGGTTTACAAGAGGAAGCGCGGGCCTGACGGTAAGGTTGAAACTTACAAGGCCCGACTGGTAGCAAAAGGTTACACGCAGCGACCTGGCGTAGACTACGATGAAACTTTTTCGTCGGTGGCAATGCTTAAGTCTATCCGGATTTTGCTTTCTATAGCTGCGTATCATGACTACGAGATTTGGCAAATGGATGTCAAAACGACTTTTCTAAATGGATTTCTTGATGAAGAAATCTATATGGAACAGCCTGAAGGTTTCGCATCCAGCGAAACCTCGGGTATGGTATGTAAGCTTAAGAAGTCCATTTATGGACTTAAACAAGCTTCACGAAGTTGGAATCTTCGATTCGACGAGATTATTAGATCGTCTGGTTTTCTCAAGAATTCGGAAGAATCCTGTGTGTATCAGAAGGCCAGTGGGAGCATGGTCGTATTTTTAGTCCTATATGTTGATGACATCATAATCATTGGGAATGATTTAGGTATGTTACAAAGCGTCAAAGCGTACCTCTATAAGAATTTCTCCATGAAGGACCTGGGAGAAGCTTCCTATGTTTTAGGGATAAAACTCTATAGAGATAGACAAATGAGGCTGATTGGGCTATCCCAATCAACGTACATAGATAAGATCTTGGAACGGTATAGTTTTGGTAACTGTAAGACAGCAAACATACCGTTCAGACATGGGATTCATCTTTCTAAGAAGATGTGTCCACAAACAGAAGATGAGAATGTTAGAATGTATAACCAACCTTATGCTTCGTGTTTGGGTAGCATAATGTTGCATGTTATGTACGAGCCTGATATCAGTTTCGCTGTTAGCGTAACTAGTCGATATCATTCCAATCCAGGTAATGACCATTGGATGACCATTAAACATATCCTAAAGTATCTTAAAGGTACTAAGGATAAATTGATAATTTATGGAGGAAACGAACTACAAGTTAATGGGTATACAGACTCCGATTTTCAATCGGATCCCGATGATAGAAAGTCTACATCTGGATTTGTCTTTACCCTTAACGGAGGTGCAGTTTGTTGGAATAGTTCCAAACAGGGATCGACAGCTGATTCCACCACTGAGGCGGAATATATTGCAGCTTCTGAAGCTGCAAAAGAGGCTGTGTGGATAAAGAACTTTATCACAGAATTGGAGTTGTCCCAAGTATCGAGAATGCGATTTCGTTATACTGTGATAATACTGGAGCCATTGCGCAAGCAAAGGAACCGAGGGCGCATCAGAAGTCGAAGCATGTGGAACGCAAGTACCATATCATTCGAGAGATCGTGTCGCGATGGGATATTTTCGTGTGCAAGGTACCGAGTGAAGATAATGTAGCAGACCCGCTGACGAAGGCCATACCTCCAAAGTTGTTTGATAAACACGTGGAGTCGATGGGTATTAGATACAATCGATATTGGCACTAGAGCAAGTGGGAGATTTTGTTGGGATTGGTGCTCAGAGCGCCAATTCCTGGTTGTATTTCTTATGAATACTTCTGTAAAACATTATATTATGAATAATATATGCAGTTTCTATAATATAATCTATCTTATTAAAGGTAAAGACGTAATGACCTTAGAATGATTAGTCATGGTACTGTTGCAAAAGCGTCGCAACTGACATTGAGTAGTATCATGACGTTGTCATTCTCAGATAGTTCCTGGTCAAGGTTTACACTACTTGGTCAGTATAGTAAACCCGTTGAGACCGGTACATGTCGTATACAGGAATATATGATTCCAATGGTTTCTCAATGAACCATTAGTCTTGGAGACTAGTATAGACGGTAGGTGTTTATAGCGGATAAACATTGAACGACTCACCAAAGATTCTTAATGGATGGTACACTAGCGTCAATAAGAATCTTCTCGGGTTGAGTAGCACTTGTGATTCTTAGACTTGAGATGCTATTGTGGGCACATGAGACATCTTATACACTTAGATGGCAGTCACGTCACCGATCTATTAAGATCAGACCTCCGCCTGTTTTTTGGGTGTAGACAAATCCTCAGGGTGTCCTATGAGTATCAAGATAGGATCTGTCAGTTCTGTGTACCAGAGCATAGGTAGTCCATATGATTAGCAATCAGATAAAACCATGGGCCCGTGGTAAAGTTTAGAAGCTAGTTCTAAACATTCTTTTAGAGATTGCTAATGGAATAGTCGACTGGATAATCCCAATAGAGATTTGACGTTTACATCTGTATCTCTGGGATTTATCCGGATACCTGTGACAGAGGAATTATACATTTGCCATGACCTCGACCTGTATGGTTCAGCGAGATTATCCGTGATCGTCATAATCTACGGATGGATAGATTATGGACACAAAATTTGATTTCGTGACGGATATACCTGAATCTAGAGAGTCTCAATAATGAAACATACTCGTAGAGCACTAGAGCAACATTAATAAATAATATTGATTATTTATAGAGTCGTTTAAAGGTTAAACGCAAGATACGTGCTAAAGGGACTAGATAGTCATTTGCCTAATTATTGTGTATTTACATTTAATACTTGATTAATTTAAATACACATTAATTAATAGTCAAAATGAGTTATTTGACTTATATCCTAAATGAATATATGTTTTTTAATATTTAATGTAAATATTATACATATATTTAATATATTTGTATTTGATTAATTAATTGATTATTTAATTGTTAAATGATTAAATTAATTAAAATATAAATATCTTACATTAGGATATTGATGTAAATGATATTAGTTGCCTTTGTTGACTTAATTAAAATATCTAATAAAGTTTTTTTTAGATATTTAACCAAGTTGACTAAATGAAATGTTAAATGAAATTGAAATTAATTTTGTTGTATATGCTTGTGAAATTCGGCCATAGGGTTTTTTGTGCACAAGTATATATTGTTTTCATTTCATTTTCATTTGGATAACCTAATACACTTTACAAGAACTCCATTAAAGAAAACAAAGAAAGCAAGTGAGGAAGAAAAGAAGAAACCAAAGAAAAGCTTGGATTTTGTAAGTTTTTTCAAACTTACTATTAGAAAGGAAATTGTTCCTTAGGATCTAAGCAACATCTTGTGATGTTCTTAAGTTATTCTTTTCTTTATTTCTTGTGTTTTTTATGATGGAAATTTTGTTGAAAGTGTTGAGCATGTATGATGAAGAAAGCTTGTAACTATTGTAATTATAACTATTCTTTTAAGGTTTTGGAAACCATGTTGCTAATCTAGAGTTATTGACCCACTCTTAAATGACCTAGATTTGATCTTGAGTTGTTTCATTGTGTGAGACTTGGATGGATGGAAGAATGATGATTAAAGTAATTGATTTAAACTATTTGGTCTAATTTGTTCATTGAAGATTTTGAAAAATTAGGGTTTAAGACCAATTCCAAATTTGGGGCTTTTCATATATGTTGTGTATTTGGATGTTTTTATATGATTCATATAAAGTTTCATGTTGATTGGATTACATCTTGATGTGTTTTGATGCATGAAATGACAAAGTGCACAATTTGGAACCTTAGTGAGGCTCTCGGCCAAATGAAGAAAATTTGGGGATTTTGGTTGCTTTGGTGTTTTGATGTTTTGAACATGCTAAGTTCATCTTAGAGATTATTTAGAATCATTCAAAATTGATTTGATCAATTTCAGACTAAAATGGACAAAAATACCAAGTAAGGGTAATTTGGTAAATTCACCTAAATATGATTTATTGAATTTTATTCCATAATTTGATTATTGGAATATTAAATAAATATGTTTATTTAATTAATCCGAGAAAAAGTTTTGAAATCGGAAAATACGATTTTCCACCGCTTCCGTTGCGTTACCGGATTCACCCCCTGAAAAAACCCTACAAAGCGTCACGTGGAAGATTCCGCAAATGGAATAGTAACCGCCTCTTTTTACCATCTCATTTGTAGAATATAAAGGGGGGCCATAGGGAGAAAGAGGGGCTGTAAAAAAAGCTCTTTGTAATTTTCCTTACAAAACAGCTCGGTTTTCACACCGATCGACCACAAATTAGTCGGCCGAGCACGTTATAGCAATAAAAATACCCTCTCACTTTGTGCCCGTGGACGTAGGCAGGAATCCTTCCGCCAAACCACGTTAACTCTCTGTCTCAATCTGCGTGTTCTTCCACCTTCCACTAAGTTTGCTTTTGGTTCCCCCATAACCAAACAAATTCATTATTGAGGGAGGATTGTCCCGGGGGTAATATTCCCATATTGCCCTGAGACGAAAATCAGTCGTCAACAGTTGGCGCCGTCTGTGGGGACTCGAAAAAAAGCAACTCGCGTGTTAGGACGATGGTGGAAAGCGGAAACCGTCGGTTGCAGGAGAATTCAACAACAGAAAGATGGGTTTTTGGAGACGGACGCCCGTTTTTTTTTTAAGTTGTGGAATAAAATGTAAAAGTGTAGGCCAACGGACACCCATCTGGGGTAAGTTGTCGAATAAAATGTAACAATGGGGATGGGTTACGTCCGTTGGCAGCGGCTGAACAAGTTCCTCTGTGGGAAGGTGTTCCTTTGAATATGAATAAAACTCTCATTTTTTTTAAGAAACTTGTCTATCTTACTTGTTTGTTAATTAAATTCGAAAGTTATTTTCGATATTCTGGAGGTATGCTCAACGCGAATGGATGAGTTGAGGTCGGAAAGCACACCAAACCTGTGGCATGCCAAACGCAGGCGTCATTATCAAATCCTCGGGTAAGGTGTACCGACCTGTCTCTTTTCATTATTAATGGATTCAGATTACGTCAAGGAATGGAATGTGCGGGAAAATGCGGACCCATCGTAATTCGAGGCTGGAACGTTATTACCTAGCACTCGTATTTTTGAGGATCACATTGGGACGACGATCGCGGGGAGGGAGTTCCCCGTGAAACAATCGGTCCAATCGAGTCAGTAGTATCACACCGGAGTCGACGACCGCGGGGAGAGAAATCCCCCGTGAAGCAATATGTCCAACCGGTTTAGGGAAGGCGACTGCGGGGAGTGTGTTCTCGTATGTTTAGCCTGACTGACGGATTCGCGAGAAGCATAGCACGAGGAGGGATTGTGCACTCGTGGCGTTTGCATGCTCCAGCGTTGCCGAACATAAGGAGGAGTGTGCTCTTAATGTCTCGAACGCTCTTTGATCCGTACTTAGCTTGACTATTCGGATCCACGAGAAGCATAGCACGAGGAGGGATTGTGCCCTTGTGGCGTTTACATGCTCCAGCGTCGCCGAGCATAAGGAGGGATGTGCCATTATTATCTCGGGAGCTCTTTGATCCGAATCCCGGTTCGCCGGGACTCTAAATTGAAAGATTCAGGATTGTATTTTAGAGGTATCAGGTGGGACGCTACCGCGAGGCATCCCTGTTGTTGTTAATTCTTCCATTTTTATGGAGTATGTGCTAAGTCACCTCCACAGTTTTTTTATCCCACTTTACACTTGTTTTGGTTTTCATTGATTCATGGCAAGGGGACGCCCCTGTCAAGTCTCGACATTGAGTCGGCTCGGGGCTGGATTCGTTCCGCCGATGACTCATTACACCACTGGCTCTGGGCTGGATTCGTTCCGTCGAGGCTTTGTGGTTGACTCGGCTCGGGGCTGGATTCGTTCCGCCGAGGCCTCATTACATCACTGGCTCGGGGCTGGATTCATTTTGCTGAGGCTTTGTGGTTGACTCGGCTCGGGGATGGATTCGTTCCGCCAAGGCCTCATTACACCACCGGCTCAGGGCTGGATTCGTTCCGTCGAGGCTTTGTGGTTGACTCGGCTCAGGGCTGGATTCGTTCCGCCGATGCCTCATTACACCACCGGCTTGGGGCTGGATTCGTTCTGCCGAGGCTTTGTGGTTGACTCTGCTCGGGGCTTGATTCGTTCCGTCGAGGATTTGTGGTTGACTCGGCTCGAGGCTGGATTCGTTTCGCCGAGGCCTCATTACACCACCGACTCAGGGCAGGATTCGTTCCGCCCAGGCTTTGTGGTTGATCCGGCTCGAGGCTGGATTTGTTCCGCCGAGGCCTCATTACACCACCGGCTCGGGGCTGGATTCGTTCCGTCGAGGCATTGTGGTTGATCCGGCTCGGGGCTAGATTCATTCCACCGAGGCCTCATTACACCACCGGCTTGGGGCTGGATTCGTTCCGCCGAGGCTTTGTGGTTGACTCGGCTCAGGGTTGGATTCGTTCCGCCGAGGCCTCATTACACCACTAGCTCGGGGCTGGATTCGTTCCACCGAGGCTTTATGGTTGACTCGGCTCGAGACTGGATTCGTTCCGCCGAGGCCTCATTACACCACCGGCTCGGGGCTGGATTTGTTCCGCCGAGGCTTTGTGGTTGACTCGGCTCGGGGCTGGATTCGTTTCGCCGAGGCCTCATTACACCACCGGGTCGGGGCTGGATTCGTTCCGCCGAGGCTTTGTGGTTGATCCGGCTCGGGGCTGGTGTAGGCACTGCATTTTTGCATGTAAGTCCCTATAATGAGTCTCATTTAGAGGCACTACCTTTTAAGTCGCGGGAAACAGATGTCGGAAGGTAAAAGTCAGAAATTGGTATTTTGTTGGATTTTAGTTCGCTTGTTTCGCTTCGGGTTCGCTTGTTGGACCTTTATTTTAAAACACACCAAGCCCATCTCACCCAAGCCCAATCCAAAAAATAATTAAAACATTTAAAATACATGTCACAAATTAAAACCAATCAAATTAAATTAAAATAACTAAATTGAAATTGAATTAAAACAAATTAAATTTAAAAATAAATCTTTTCCTAAATTAAATAAATTAAATTCCTAATCTAAATATATCCCTACCTAAATTAAACTAAATCATATCCAAATTTAAAAATCACATACCAAATTAAAATAAATCAAATAAAATATAAAATATATCCCTACCTAATTAACAAATTAACTACCTAAATAAAAGAAATTACATGTCTAATTAACAAAATCAAATATATTAACTTCCTAAACTAGCCAAGACATGTCTCCAACCAAATAATTGATTTTCCTTGTGTGACACTAATTGGTCTCCTTCCTATTCAAAACCATGCAAACCCTACCTTGTCACTATAAAAATAGCACAAATCCAACCCTAGGACCTCATCCTCTCTCACGGCAAAAAGCCAACAAAAACAATAACAAACAAAGTGAATAAAACCCTAATCAACAGCCCTTGGCCATTGCCCTCACGCCCTTGGCTTCACGCCATCACCAAACCAACAACTTCACTCACGTAGCAAAACCTTCCATTAACAGCAGCCTCCACCAGCACAAAAACCAGCAAAAGACCTTAAGCAGCCCACGAACCAGACACGTAAACCACTCTCAAGCCTCACAATCTTCACGCACAAGGCCAACTATAACCCAGTAACCTTCACGATATATGTAGCAGCCACAAACCGACCAGATACCACTCCACTGACTCACCTCTCACGGCCTGGAATAAAGCCTCACGCCACCTGCACCCTCACATAGCCTCAACCCACGTCAAATACTACTCCCTGCCACTCAAAGCAACGGCAGGCACATAGCCCCCCTCACGTCCTTAACCCCTTTAAACGTAAACCTTCAACAGCCTCATAGGAATACACGTCAACACCCAAACGCATCCCCTACATGCCCTGCCACAGCGCACACATGCCCCTTTTAACAACCTTCAGAAAGTAGCCCCTATCCACACAGATATTCACTGCACAACCAATCCCCTTTTACCGAACAAATAACCCAAAACAGTCCCCAAAAGTAGCCCTGAAACTACCCAAAAATACACCCTGAAACGACCTAAAACAGTCCCCGAATTAGCCTTAAAACAGTCCACAAATTCCCTAAAATAGTGAACAGAAAATACAGCAAAAACAGCAGCAAAACGGAGTGAAAATAGTGACCAAAATAGTAAAACAACGAGCTAAGACGTTAATCCAGTGAACCGGAAGAGTTGCGGAGTGATAGCCCTTCCGACGGCCGTGAAACGCGAGTCCGAAAGTCGATATAAAAGGTTAGACCTGAGGGTACTTTTCCTATTATTTCCATCTATCTTTTCAGTTGTTTTATTCATTTTTTATCGCATGAGAGTCGTCTATTGGTGCATGATTGTGGCCCTTGAATAAATAGAAAATGCATGAATTTTAAAATGATGTATGTTGTGGCCCTTGAATAAAATGAAAAATGTGTCGCCTCTCATTGTATATAGGATGGAAACCCGGACATAAATTTCATAGCCGATTTCGAATGGACGATAGTATGATCTATACTCGGGATACAACTCCACGTACCACTTGAGTAAACATCGCATATTTTGTTTTATGTTGTTTTGATTTGTTCATTATTCACTACTTGATTTCCGCATGTTATTTGTTTATATGTATGATGTGATCGAGCGCATGGGCTTAGTAAGTTGGATTAAAGGTCCCCAATTTTGAGGGGGTTAAAATCGTTTACCACGATGCTTTACCGCGCCGATTGACGTATATTCGGTTGAATGTAAGATGTGTTCAATCAGATATACGAAGCCAATATTATTGTCTTTATTTTTATATGCATGATGTGATCGAGCGCATAGGCTTAGTAAGTTGGATTAAAGGTCCCATATTTTGAGGGGTTAAAATCCTTTACCACGATGCTTTACCGCGCCGGTTGATGTATATTCGGTTGAATGTAAGATGTGTTCAATCGGGTATACGAAGCCGATATGACTGTATTTATTTTTTATATGCATGATGTGATCGAGCGCATGGGCTTAGTAAGTTGGATTAAAGGTCCCCTATTTTGAGGGGTTAAAACCCTTTACCACAATGCTTTTCCGCACCGATTGATGTATATTCGGTTGAATATAAGAGGTGTTCAATCGGTTATACGAAGCTGATATTATTGTCTTTATTTTTTATATGCATTATGTGATCGAGCGCATGGGCTTAGTAAGTTGGATTAAAGGTCTCATATTCTGAGGGGTTAAAATCATTTACCACGATGCTTTGTCGCGCCGGTTGATGTATATTCGGTTGAATGTAAGATGTATTCAATCGGGTATACGAAGTCTGATATTGTTGTCTTTATCTTTGTACGCATTGTAATGAAAAGCGCAATGGGCTTATGGTGTTGGACTAAAAGGTTCTCCATTTGGGGGAAGAAAAGCCTAAAATGCTACCTTTACCACGATATTTTCCGCGTCTTTCATCTATATATTGCATCGTCTATCTTTGTCTTGGCTCGATCTATAATCATTGGTGTACCCATGTCATGATAGCATTTGGGCATTATTTCTCACGTTATATAGGATGGAAACCCGGACATAAATTTCATAGCCGATTCCGAATGGACGGTAGTATGATCTGTACTCGGGACACAATTCCACGTACCACTTGGAAAAAGGCCAACGCACGTGTGTGTCAATTCTAGATATCTTTTATGCATCACATCACGACATGTCTATTTTAGTGTATAGTTGTCTCTTTTTACCTTATGCATTTGTATTACCTCTTTAGTTATCTATTCCCATTATGCGCTTAATTGTCTTCCCCTAATATGCATGCTTGTAAGAATGTTATTTGTTTGCGCTTCTGTGTCTACCAATGTGAAATTGTATGCTTTCCGTATGTCAATTTATCTTTATGCATGAATTCAGAAATAGATTATATGCAAATAGGTTGTATGCAAATATGAAAATGTGTTATATGTAAGCTTAGATATGAGCTTTGTACCTATGCATGCAAATTTATGAGTAAACTATCCTTGGAAATATGTTGCTTAGGCTTGGTAAGATTATTGCACAAATCATTTTATTACAAGTGGCATAAGTAAGGGACCATTCCGAACCCAACGGTTTGAGGTCTTCCCTTGCGAGGGGTGAGTGCGGCCTTAAATATTTGTCCCGGTTCACACCGGGTGGCAACTCCATTATTCTCCAGTTTAGTCCCCTGTGGGCTACTCCGTACTCCCAACCGGGCCGCGAGCCCGGAACAGCATGTGTCGCCTAGTTTCTGTGTTCCCACAGCTGGATTCGTTCCAATGAGGCCTCATTACACCACCGGCTCGGGGCTGGATTCGTTCCGCCGAGGCCTTATTGCACCACCGACTCGGGGCTGGATTCATTCCGCCGAGGCTTTGTGGTTGATTCAGCTCGGGGTCGGGTTACATCCCACCGAGTCAGCCCTTCGGACTGGGGACGTAACATTCCCCCAGGTCTTAGTGCCTCTTTTCACTCGGGGTCGGGTTACGTCCCACCGAGCCAGCCCTTCGGACTGGGGACGTAACATTCCCCCAGGTCCAAGTACCTCTTTTCACTCGGGGTCGGGTTACGTCCCACCGAGTCAGCCCTTCGGACTGGGGACCCAACATTCCCCCAGGTCCAAGTGCCTCTTTTCACTCGAGGTCGGGTTACGTCCCACCGAGTCAGCCCTTCAGACTGGGGACGTAACATTCCCTCAGGTCCAAGTGCCTCTTTTCACTCGGGGTCGGGTTACGTCTCACCGAGTCAGCTCTTCGGACTGGGGACGTAACATTCCTCCAGGTCCAAGTGCGTCTATTCACTCGGGGTCGGGTTACGTCCCACCGAGTCAGCCCTTCGGACTGGGGACGTACCATTCCCCTCAGATCCAGGCGTCTCTCTCAGCTCAAGGAATGATCACATGCCACCGAGCACATCATTATCAGCTCATAGGAAAAATTTTCCCCTCACAATCAAGGTGGGATCAGTCAGGGGTTAGGACCTCCAGATCTTTGGTATGGACACTATAGATGAGAAGTCAATTTTAGTTTGGGCGGCAAGAGGAGCTTCGTCTCCTGGTAGGACGACCCAAGTGAAGCTTCAAGATGGAGGATCGTTCTGAATGGGATCAGCATCTTCGATAACCGAGGATATGAAGATAGACTTGGTTGATGACGAAGGCAGTTTTTCTGTGATTTCTGGAGCGACCACCAGCAGGGCGATCAGCACACCATCTTTATATAGTTCCCGGCATCAACTCACTAACTCGTTGATACCGAAAACTATGGGACAAATGTTGATGGTGTATTTTTAAGTACTATGCCATAAAAAGTGCAGGCGGGGACAAGGACGAGATTTCCCCCCTCTTTTTGGAAAATCAAGTGTTCAGAGGGCCCGGATCGGCCATCACCCAGAAAGAAAAGTCCGAACGTGGTCTCCCAGATTTAGCCGACCAAGGCACGCAGTACGATGTTAACTACGAGGCCGACCACTTTTATGGTTGTCAGCTCGGCTCGGATCCATCTTGGTCTCCGTGTGAAGGTCGAGAAGCCCAGATATATCAGGACGGGATATGAGTAGTCGATGAGTTGAGTAAAAGAATTTGGCCGACCACTTACCCACCGACAGAAGATGAGTCAACAATTCTTCTCAGCCACGTGTCATCTCCCGGAGACACCCACCAGGCTGTCATCATTACTAAGTTGCGTGTGGCAGTAGAAAATCAAATTGATGTGATGAGATGTCAGACGACAAGCTTGCTTTCGGTGAAGAGCAGGCCGAGTGCAGAGTACTCATTAAATGAGTCAAGCGTCACGTGGAAGATTCCGCAAATGGAATAGTAACCGCCTCTTTTTACCGCCTCATTTGTAGTATATAAATGGGGGGCCATAGGGAGAAATGAGGGCTGTAAAAAAAGCTCTTTGTAATTTTCCTTACAAAACAACTCGGTTTTCACACCGACCGACCACAAATTGGTCGGCCGAGCACGTTATAGCAATAAAAACACCCTCTCACTTTGTGCCCGTGGACGTAGGCAGGAATCCTTCCGCCGAACCACGTTAACTCTCTATCTCAATCTGCGTGTTATTCCACCTTCCATTAAGTTTGCTTTTGGTTCCCCCATAACCAAACAAATTCACTATTGAGGGAGGATTGTCCCGGGGGTAATATTCCATATTGCCCTGAGACGAAAATCAGTCGTCAACACATTCATTGTATGACCTTGAGAGTATTGCTCCAATTGTAAAGATGAAAATGAACAAAATGATTTCAAGATTTCAATTCAAGAAAGAAACTGCACTACAACAAAAAGTACACATTTATCTTGAACCATAACAGGAGAAAAAAAAATCCAAGCTTGCTAGATCATGAGAGATTTTTCAAGAAGCTAGTGAAAGAAGAATGGAAGTAGAGTTCCTGAGAAATATTCAAGGCCCATGATTATTGGTTGAATGCAAAAATTAAAGAAACCTGTATTATCAGCCTGCAGATTGATTATAGTCCTCTTCCTGCTCATCAATGGCCGCGGCAGTCATCACTCATCAGCAGAAACATCATGTTCAGTTGTATCTTCTGAATCACCAACATCATCATCATTACCAATTTCACCAGATTGATCATTAGACTCCACTGAATTACCAGAATCACCACCAACATCTTCATCATCACCAATTTCACCAGGTTTATCATTAGACTCCATTGAATTACCAGAATCACCACCAACATCTTCATCATCACCACCACCACCGTTTCCATCATCACCAGCTACAGGTGATTGATTAACCGATGGAGACTCAACTGTATTACCAGCAACATAACCGCCAACGGCAAGTGCTTGATTAACAGATGGATCAGACTCAATTGAATCAGCAACATAACCCGCTGCTGCAGCTTATTGATTAACCGATGGATCAGACTCAATTGTATGATCAGAAGCAACATAACCAGTTGCCGCTGGTCGATTAATCAATGTATCAGCAATATCACTGCTACTGTTTCCTTCAGAGCCAGTTCCAACATCACCCTCCTATTCTCCATTGATGATTGATCCCTCTCAAAGAAACATGTTAATGAATGAATTGAATAAATGAACAGTCAGGTTGATTATAAATGTTGGAGTCAGCAAGCAAAAGTAACTTGTTGAAGAAGCTGGCAAAAGTAACTTGTTGAAGAAGCTGGCAAAAGTAAAACTTGTTGAAGAAGCTGGCAAAAGTAAAACGTGTTGAAGAAGCTGGCAACACGTTTTGGCAACTATAAAAGGAGCCTCCAACCATTCGAAAATCATCCCAAAGTGTGTGTAAGCTCCAAGTAGAGAGCTTGAGAGTGTGTGAGGTTTTTTGGTTAAGTTTTCTTGTTGTAAACTTGAATTTTATTCTTGTAGTAATAAAATTACAATTCGGTTTTTCCTCAAACACACTCTAAAGTGATCGGTGAATCACAACAAGTGGTATCAGAGCTTTGGTTCTTCATTGGGATCGAAAAACCGAAGAACGGAGCTCGGTTCGGAAAATTCGAGTTCCGGAAAAGTTGTCAAAAATCAACTTTGAGCATACCACCAGCTAGTTCACGTCGAGACGAGCACGGTGGTATTTTCCGGCGATCAAACGGAGGTCCAGGGAGCCCTCACGCGCCGCACGCGCCAGGCAGAGAGCTCTCCACGCGCCACCAGTCGCAGACACGCGCCTCACGCGCGCTGAAGGTTGAAGACGATACACGTGCCGCCACGTCATCGCCACGTCAGCACCAGCAGCGCACAGTCAGCGCTGAGTCATCCGCCACGTCAGCGCACAGTCAGTGCCCAGTCAGCCGCCACGTCAGCGCCACGTCAGCCGCCACGTGTCGCCACGTCAGCAGTCGGTCCCACTTTGCCACGTCAGCACGCCACGTCAGCGCCACGTCAGCAGCCTGGTAAATTTCATTTAGCCCCCTGAAGTTTTGAAATTTACAGTTTTGCCCCAGAACTTTTAGGAATTTACAAATCAGCCCCTGTGTCGGATTTAGACCAACGAAGTGTCTATTCCACCATTTTCGACCGTTCCGGACGCAACGGTGACCTCGGATTTGTGAAATTCAGCCCCAATTTTTTATTGTATTTACATTTTAAACTTTAAAACTTAAAATGGAAATGGAGAGATTCGTCTTCTGGTGCAATGATTAAACTGGCTGCAACTAATTACTCCCTCTGGAGACCTCGGATGATAGATTTTTTGCATTGCAAAGATTTGTTTGATGTCATCGAGTTGAAGGGAGTGAAACCAGAGTCTGTTAAGGAGTATGACTGGAATAAACTCAACAACAGAACTTTGGGTCAGATTAGGCAGTGGATCGGTCACAGTGTCTTCCACCACGTAGCACAGGATTCAGATGCTTACGGGATGTGGATAAAGCTGGAAGACATGTTCCAGGCCAAGACAGCTCGGAATAAAGCCCTGTTAATGAGGCGTTTGGTGAACCTGAAGCTACGGAGTGGAACTTCCGTTGCGGAACACACCAACGAGTTCCAGAGCCTGGTGAACCAGTTGTCTGCAGTAGACATGCAGCTGGGAGATGAAGTACAAGCCCTCTTACTACTCAGTTCCCTTCCTGATAGCTGGGAGACATTGGTGGTTACTCTCAGCAATTCCGCTCCAGGAGGTAAAGTTACCATGCCTATGGTAAAAGATGCCCTGTCGAATGAGGAGTCCAGGAGAAAAGATGTTGGCTCAGAACAGACAGAAGCCTTCGTCACAGAGACTCGAGGAAGACATCAAGGAAGAGACGGAGAGAGAGGCAGAAGCACAACCAGGGGTAGATCCTCAGATGGAAGGAAGCCTACCTATAAGTGCTACCATTGTGGCATTGTAGGCCACCTAAAGAAGAATTGCCGAAAACTGCAACGAGAGCAGAGAGAAGGCAATCACCAGCCGAAGAATGACGAAGGAGAGACACTGGTCGTTGTCCAAGCAGATGTAGCAATATGCTCCATACAGGAAGAGACATGCCTTCACAACGCAACCCAAGATGTTGAGTGGGTGGTAGATACTGCAGCATCCTACCACGTCACTCCTCACAGGATTTCTTCACAACATACAAAGCAGGAGACTTTGGAGCAGTGAAGATGGGAAATATCAGTTCCTCTGGGATAGTAGGAATGGGTGATATTCAGTTGCGGACAAATGTCGGGTGTACATTGATCTTGAAGGATGTCCTGCATGTTCCAGAACTTCGGCTGAATGTACTCTCGGGGATAGCTCTTGACAAACAGGGCTATGAAAATCACTTCAGAAATGGCACATGGAGAATGACGAAAGGTGTCATGGTTGTCGCCCGAGGACATGCTTGCGGCGCACTATACAAGACTCATGTGAAGATTTGTGCAGACAGCCTCAATGTAGCTGAAAAAGAGGCTTCTCAAAATCTGTGGAACCAGAGACTCGGACACATGAGTGGGAGAGGGTTGTCTACCCTGAACAAGAAGGAGCTTACCAAGGATGCTGCACGAGGTCCTTGCAACCACTACTCGATTGGTAAGCAACGCAGAGTCTCATTTGATTTCTCTTCAGAGAGAAGATCAGAGTTGCTCAGTCTGGTGCACTCTGATGTTTGTGGTCCCTTGGAGGTTGATTCATTGGGCGGTAACAAGTTTTTTCTGACTTTCATCGATGATGCTTCACGGAAAATCTGGGTGTATTTCCTCAAGACGAAGGATCAGGTCCTAGATCAGTTCAAGCTGTTCCACGCCATGGTAGAGCATGAAACAGGGAAGAAGCTGAAGTGCCTTCGCACAGACGATGAAGGCAAGTACAGTTCCAGGGAGTTCGAAGCCTACTGCATGAGACAAACATTCGACATGAGAGAACTGTTACACACACTCCACAACATAATGGTGTCGCTGCAAGCATGAACCGCACCATTATGGAGAAAGTCAGAGGAATGATCAGTATGGCTAAGCTGCCAAAGCCATTCTGGGGAGAAGCTGTTCGTGCTGCCTGTTACCTGATCAACAGATCACCAACTGAACCGTTGAACTTGGAGATTCCGGAGAAAGTGTGGTCTGGTAAGAATCCCTCCTACACTCACCCTAGAGTATTCGGTTGTTTAGCCGTTGTACATGTATCCAATGAGCTCAGGGAGAAGCTCGATGCAAGGACAACTCCATGTATATTCCTAGGCCATGGAGATGAAGAATTTGGATACAGACTATGGGATCCGAAGGAAAAGATGGTCATCAGAAGCCAGGAAGTAGAGTTTCTTGAAGACCGAACAATTGAAGACATTGAAATGCCCAGAATGTCTTCCAAATCCAGTGCCAACAGAAATCCAGACCCAGCACCAGCACAATTGGCCACAGATATGGTGCACGAGGAAATTCCAGAAGCAGAACCAGAGGAGGCAGATAGAGATGTTGAGCAGGGGGAGACACAGCCTGTTCCATCAGAGATTACAGAAGAAAGTGTTGAGCAGGGGGAGCCGCAGCCCAACCCTCCACTAGAAGCTGCAAGATCATTCACAGAGATGGATGATGATAGACCTCCTGAAACCAGTTGACCTCAGACAAGAAGATCTGAGCGAGGCAGGATTCCATCAACCAGATATCCGGGATCCGAATATATTCTGCTTACTGATGTGGGGGAGCCAGAGAGTTTCCCAAAGGCAAGAAGGCACTGAGGAACAAATGAATGAAGAAACATGACAGCAAAACTGTGCAGAGACACAACAGAAGATTACTGTGCAGAGACACAGTGGATTGTACTATGCAGAGACATAGCAGGAGAATACTGTACAGAGATGCAGTGAAGTGTGCTGTGCAGAGACACAGCCGACATGACAACGAAGGAACGATGATCGGGACAAGTTAGAGTTGTGCAGAGACATAACCGGGATAGCTGTCAGATGATACAGAGAACTACGATTGGCTTGATCCCAACTCAGGGTACGTAGGCAGTCATACAGATACAGCCAGGGGAGGATCCTTTTGAGGATCCGGTTTGGATGATTGATGGTCGGCTCAGATTTTAGTGCAATCTTCACCGAGGGGGAGATTTGTTGGAGTCAGCAAGCAAAAGTAACTTGTTGAAGAAGCTGGCAAAAGTAACTTGTGTGAAGAAGCTGGCAAAAGTAAAACTTGTTGAAGAAGCTGGCAAAAGTAAAACTTGTTGAAGAAGCTGGCAAAAGTAAAAACGTGTTGAGAAGCTGGCAACACGTTTTGGCAACTATAAAAGGAGCCCTCCAACCATTCGAAAATCATCCCAAAGTGTGTGTAAGCTCCAAGTAGAGAGCTTGAGAGTGTGTGAGGTTTTTTGGTTAAGTTTCTAGTTGTAAACTTGAATTTTATTCTTGTAGTAATAAAATTACAATTCGGTTTTTCCTCAAATACACTCTAAAGTGATCGGTGAATCACAACAATAAAGACTCTCGCTGCTTGCTAGCTAGGCCTATACGTTGTTATTTCAGTTATATTCACTAAAGGGTTGGTGCTAGCCTTGCTTGATTGTCAACTTCTTGCTCGAGCAGGTGAGGTGAAACATAGGTGAAGGGCTATTAATAGTTTCAACTAAAATCCGTTAGTGTGAAACTACTTTTTGGCGCCAATTTATATCTCAGTGTCAAGGGTTAGTGCCCGCTCACCTGCAGGTGATATTTGAATTGGTAACAGCCGGATAATTTAAAGGACAAATCACTTTTTTTTTTTTAAATTTGTACCATCATTGGCCAATCTCCAATCATATATCACCGCGGGTTGATATAGCACTTGACCGTTCTACCGATCTGCCTTGCTGGTAAAATCTGTTATATGAAACTCTTTGGCGCCAATTTCATCTCTGATCCTTTTTTTTTTTTTTTTTTGTTACATGATTTCTCATTAAAAAAAAATTTGCATAATTTTTTCCTGAATTAAAGTCTCTTTTTTTGGTTACAGATCCCATTTAATTCAGGAAAAAATTATGCAAATTTTTTACCAACAAAATGGGATCTGTCACAAAAAAATTAATTATTTTTTAATACTTAATACTTTAAAATTAAAATTTAAAAATATCAATGTTTTTAGTTTAATATGATTTATAACTCGAAATTTGACCTAAAAAACTAGAGTTCCGAATTTAGAGAAATTTTATTTTTTTTGATATATAATATAACACACACACATGTCATTTACGAGTAAGGACTCCATTTTAGAAACTTACCTATAATTCTATAAAATTCAAGGCAACTCAAGGCCACATCTATCTTTACTGAATATAACTCAAATAATTATTAAGCTAGACTATGCTAAGTTAGCGTCTCTATAATCTAAATTACCTGTTTGATTAATCATTAGGACACGGCCACAAAACACCATGAGCTAATTGGATACCATTCCTAGTAGTGACAGAACTATTAAAGGGCGAGCGGGCAATCGCCTCGCTCAATTCAAAAATTTATTAAATGTAATCTGCAAATTATTGAAAGATTTAGTTTATTAATGAGATAAATTTAATTTACCCCATTAAATTGAATAATATATATAATTTTTTTTTGTAAAAAATAAAATTTTATCCCACTAAATCAATATTCTGGCTACACTTATTTTTAGCAGCAGACATACAAGAAAATACAGTTATGATTTGTGCAACCGATTTCAGAATGACTTCAGATCATGGCATTTTCTGACAAATGATTGCTATCATACAGGATTTCACAATCAAAACATTGGAAGGCGAAGTTGAAAAGCTGAATATCAAGAACATACATTTTAATACCGAAAAGCAATGTACTGATGATGCAAAGAAGCAAAATCCAACTTTTGGGTTAAAATTTCTACAGGATTTTGATTATAGATGCCAACATTATTTTATCCATGGACTTTTCTTCAAAGCACATCCCCAAGATCGTTTCTTGATCCAAGAGATCGATCAAGATGATCAAGAAATGACTAGAAACAATTAACTACTAACTAAGAGAACTGAGAAAAATGACTAGCTTTCACTGAGAACTTATCAAACACTTGGAATTTGGAAAGTTCACCAGTAGCAGCATATTATATTGAATCATCTCAAGAGAAAAATATCCAAGCTCTAGATCATGGGATCTTTCAAGAAGCCAGCAAAAGAACTATGAAAGCAACAAACTAAAAGAACGGAACAGGACATTGAACCTTGACAAACCCATATGACAATGAAAAAATCAGAGCACCTGGGTCCTCTTCGTGATCATCAATGGCTGCGGTCATCATCAGTATGATCCTCAGAAACATAATGATCAAGTTGTGTAATATGAGAGTCAGCTGTATCTGCTGTATCAACATCATGATTATCAGGAGCAGCAACACCAACACATAATTGATCATCAGATTCATTATAGTACTGAGAAGTCGGCTGCGCGATGATGTATCAGCATCAGGATCACTAGAAGCAACATCTTCATGATCAGAACTACCCTTTGATTGATCAGAGGCAGAGCCGGGGGAGCAGTTGCATCATCATGATCATCACTTTGAACATCACAGCCAGCACCAATTGGTTGATTAACCGTTGAATCAGACTCAAATGTTACATCAACAACATCATCAACTTCAGGGTCAGAGCCATTGTCATCAGTATCAGCATCAGCATCGGCATCAGCATCAGCATTAGCATTAGCATCAGCATCGGCAACATCTTGATTATAGTACTCAGAAGTCGACAGCGATTCTGCATCACCACCACTATCTTTAACGTTATTCTCCATTGATGATCTGGTACCTCCCAAAGCACTAAGAATCAAGAAACATGACTTTTGATAAAAGGTTGTTATTTCAGTTATATTTTGATTCCACTTAAGGGGTTTTAGTGCTAGCTTTACTTGCTGGTCCTATTTGGTTCAATACCAGCTCTTGCCCTCTTTTACAATTTTGAGTAAAAACGACGCATCGTTCTTCCAACTCTATCATAAACGCCACGTCGTCTGCTGAAGGAGTGTATTTTTTTGAACTTGCACGGGCTTGTGTGGTTTACAATAATAAATAAATGGACTTTGAGTATTGCAACTGATTTGAACTAAATTCCGTTACTAAGAAACAACTTTTTGGCGCCAATTTATAACGGTTAGTGCTTGCCTCACCTGCAGGTGATATTTAATCGGGTAACTGTTGGGATTTTTATGCCCGACAAGCAAATGTGTTCGAAACATGATTGATTAATAAATTTATGATTCGATTTTATTCCATGTATGCATTTTGATTTGCTTTATAAAATTCATGAAAATTCCGTGATTATTTATGTAGTTTTAAATTAAACACATGTGTATATGTAAAATGTTACATACATATATGCATGGATAAAATTTAAAGAGTAATAATCAAAATTTGCCCATGACTATGATTTCAAGTTGGGAATCTTCAAATCTAAACTCATAAATACAGTTCATTCCATTATGAATGATATAGTTCTATCCAGACTATATTATGTAGAGACATAAAAATGAATGTATTTTATATAATAAGATTATATTGGACATGACCAGATAAAATTGAAAAGTTCTAATAATTTTCGTTAAATAAAGAACATCAATTTTATCATAATGATGGTCATATATGTGATGATCTTAATTCATTGTATTTAGAATACTCATATATCATATTAATTTATTCTTTAATTTACTCGGTATGACTTTATATTTATTACATTTTGTAAACCTTGTATTTTGAGAATGAGTTGAATGAATAGCTGGGAATGCTAACCTGATACAATGAAATCTGTTCATAAGATTCTCTTGTTTGTTAGTTCAGGACATGAACGATTAGCGCGCAAATTCATAAAAGTTATGAATTAATTGTTCACTTGAGAACTAATGGAAGTCAAGGATAAAGATGTAATTGGAGAGGTTAACGGATTTTTTATACCTAGCTCATTTATGAATCTGTTATGGAGGATCATTGCATAGGTAATGACTATATCAATGGACGAATACTTTGAGTAATTAATTCTATAATTCTGAGAGTTAACCAATATATCTCCAGTCACACTAATTGAGAAAAGTGAGCTAATTAGAATCTTGAGTAAAAATTATACTCAGCCACATTAACCAATATATCTCTAATTAATTCTTTATAGTATGACAGTGAGAAAAGTTATACTCAGCAATCTATTGTAAATTCTGAGAAAACTTATCTCCAGTCACACTAATTGAACAATTAGAGATATATTGGTTAATGTTAATATGAAACTGTACATTTTAACTAAAGAATGCAAGGTGACGTTTTTTGAATGACTTATTCAGATAAGAGATCGGTTGTGATTTCTTTGTTTGAAGAGTTCATTCTGGAATGGCCCTAGAGTTTTTGTTCTGTTGAGATCGCAGTTTTGTGCTAGCTTATAGAGCCTATTGTAGACTTGGATAAGTCTTCCAGTATCGTCAGATTGTCTGATCTTGTCAAAGTATATAGAATACATATGTGATAAAAGGGTTAGTGAGAGCGTACAAATTACCTTCTAGTGTTATATATCCTAACAACATTATCATTATTATAGTAATAATGAGATGTTTGTGGGTAAAAAGATTTACCTAAGTCTTCTTTACTCCGTGAAAGCAGTGAGAGTAGTCTCTGTTATATTATGATATAAAGTTTTATATAAGATATAAAACTGAGAGACTTGTGAGATACTCCTATTATTCGTACATTAGATGTGATCTAATAAAAGACATAACTAGGCTATCTGTATGACAATTAGTATAACTGTTGGACAGTTATTGTGTGTCTTATACAAAGTATTCATCTTTCGTAAATGATGATTCCTTTTTTCGAAAGAGATATTGTTTAGAATGTCTAATCAATCTTATGTATCATTTGATGATGACATAATAAATACTTTATAATGTGTGATTGTAGATATCGATTTAATCGTAATTGTTACGAGTTATTTTGATATCCTATAGACCATAGGATGGATCTTGAAACACGTTCTTTGTTATCCTTGAGATATTAAGAACGAGTTTCTAATTCATGGAGAATACAATCTGCCACCATTATGGTCATATTAGTTTTGAGACTAATTATGATGTTAGACAGTCTACGTCATAAAGAGTCACAAATGATGCAGTGGGAGTGTCACAAAAGATTATACTATTTAGTGGAATTAGATGCAACTTATGAAGTATTGACTTATGAAGTTGCATAGTGACCTTATAAATTAGAAGTTTTGTATTGGTGTTGTGCTTGCGGATGTCCGCATAGTATTTTTGGATTCGATCCCTAAATGCTTGGACAACTTAGTAGCTGTAGCATAATACTGATGTAGCATCAAAGTCATATTAATGTATAATTTAGATTCTACAAAATATGAATGAT
This sequence comes from Zanthoxylum bungeanum, assembly GCA_019454045.1. Classification (NCBI taxonomy): domain Eukaryota; kingdom Viridiplantae; phylum Streptophyta; class Magnoliopsida; order Sapindales; family Rutaceae; genus Zanthoxylum; species Zanthoxylum bungeanum. The sequence continues at coordinate 77,542 of SKCR01031800.1, forward strand.
GCTGACTATGGGAAACGATGGAGTTTGTTTGACAAACTCAATATGTCATAGCGGACATGCTTTTTGTTGCCTACCTCTTGAGTACTGGGTGAGATTTTGAGGGCCATGTGCATACGATACACATTGAGATGTGTATATGATACCGTGGATTGGCACTAGAGCAAGTGGGAGAAATTGTTGGGGTTGGTGCTCAGAGCTCCAATCCGGACCGTATTTATGTCTGATTCATGAATACGAACATCCCCTTATTCCATAATATTACTTATTTATGGTTGCACCTCTTGTTTTTATATACGTATTCGATCTGATTACGATTAGATTGAAACTAAATGTTGTTTAGTGATATGTATATATTAGACAAAGGCCCGATAATATATAATGCAGTACACAGTTACAAAGGGAGTTTGTAATTGACATTGGGAAGTGTCATTGCTATATATATATTATCAAATATAGTTCATGGTCAAGATTTACTAACACGGGTCGGTTAGTTAAATCCGTGGAGACCAGTACATGTCGTATATCGTGACTTGGTCCGATGGTTTATCACAATGAACCATGAGTCTAAGGAGACTCGTATAGACGTGTAGGTGTTTATAGTGGATAAACACTGAACGACTCACCAAAGATTCTTAATGGATGGTACACCAACGTCAATAAGAATCTTCACGGGTTGAGTAGCATAGTGGTCCTTCGACTTGAGACACCACTGTGGATGTATGAGACATCCTCCACACTTGGATGGCAGTCATGTCACCGATCTATTTAGATCAGACCTCCGCCTGTTCGTTGGGTGTGGACCGATCCTCAGGATATCATGTGTGTGTCAAGATAGGATCTATCAGTTCTGTGTACAGAGCATAGGTAGTCCATATATAATTAGCAGTCTGTTAAATCTGTGGCCACAGTATACTTCGGAAGTAAGTTCCGAATGTTATTTAGAGATTGCTAATAAATACGTCGACGGGATAATACCTATAGATATTTGACGTTTACATCTATATCTCTGGGATTATCTGGATACCTGTGACGGAGGGATTATACGTATGCAATGACCTCGACCTGTATGATTCAGCTAGTTTATCAGTGGTCGTTATAATTTACGGGTGGATAAATTATGGACACGAAATTGGATTTTGTGACGGATATACCTGAATCTAGAGTCTCACTAATGAAATATACTCGTAGAGCACTAGGGCAACTTTTATGAATAATAATGATTATTTATAAATCGTTTAAACTTTAAACGAAAAATACATGCGAACGGGTCGAACTGTCATTTCCTAATTAATGTGTATTTGTATTTAATATATGATATTATTAAATACACATTAATAAATTGTCAAATAAAGGTATTTGACATATATCATTAATATATGTATTTGAGATATTTAAAATAAATATAATACATATATTTGAGATATTTGTATTTAATTAATTATTTAATTATTTAATTGTTAAATGATTAATATAATTAAAATATAATATCTTACCAAATGATATAGTTAGGAAATGATTATAAGTGTTTATTGTTGACTTTAAAGTAAAGGAAATGGTAGTCAAATTAGATTTGACTTCTTTGATATTTGTTTAAATTGTTTAAAATTGAAATATCATTTTCCTTTAATTTTTGTCAAATTTTCGGCCATGACTTTAATTAAATATAATGGTTATATTTTTCATGTTGCCATTTTTGACTTTGTTAAAAATATCATTAAAGTGTTTTTGATATTTTAACAAGTTGGTAACATGAAATTGAAATGAAATGAAATGAAAAATATTTGACTTGTATTTACTTAGCCAAATTCGGCCAAGGCATGATTTTTGGGCAAGTATATATTGTTTCATTTATTTTAGGGTTTCATTAACCTTTTCACTTTATCAAAACTCCATTAAAACAAGGCAAAGAAGGTAGAGATAAAAGAAAAGAAAAACAAGGAAAAGCTTGGAATTTAGTAAGTATTTCCAACCTTCCATTAGAGAGTAATTTGTTCCTCTTGTTGTGGGCAACATCTTGTGATGTTCTTGAGTTTTTCTATTCTTTATTCTTTGTACTTTTGATGGATAAAAGTTTGATGAAGGTGATATGCATGTATGATGTTGGAAGTTTATTACTAATGTAGTAATAAGCATTCTTTTAAGGTTTTAGAACCTTTGTTGCCATTCTAGAGTTTTTGACCCACTCTTAAATGACCTAGAATTGTTCTATAGTTGTTTCATTGTGTTGAGACTTGGATTGGATGGAAGAAACATGATTGAAGTAATTGATTTAACCAATTTGGTCTAATTTGTCCAATTTGAAGAAATTGAAAAATTAGGGCTCTTGACCAATTCCAAATTTGGGGCTTTTCATATATGTTTTGTATATGGATGTGTATATGATGCATATAAAGTTTCATGTTCATTGGATTACATCTTGATGTGTTTTGATGCATGAAATGACAAAGTGCACACTTTGGCACCAAAGTGGTGCATTCGGCCAAATGAAGAAAAATGGGGATTTATGTTGCCCTTGGTGTTTTGATGTTTTGAACATTCTAAGTTCATCTTAGAAATGATTTAGAATCATTCAAAATTGATTTGATCAATTTCGGACTAAAATGGACTAAATACCAAGTGTAAGGGTAATTCGGTAAATTCACTTAAATATGATTTATTTGAATTTTATTTCATAATTTGATTATTGGATAATTAAATAAATATGTTTATTTAATTAATCCGAGAAAAATTTTTGAAATCGGAAAATTTGATTTTCCACCGCTTCCGCTGCGTTACCGATATTCCCCCTTAAAACCCCAACACTTATTATGACATTTTTTATCTTATTGTTTTGTTATATTTCAAGATATTAAAATGTTAGTTATAGTTTATTTTGTGTTTTATTTGTAGGAGCATTAATACATGGATCTTGGAATAATTACACGTGTTTTGGGGACCATACGGGAGCATAGGACACAACGCAGGAACAAATTCAGCACTCTCACCACAATTCCCAACTCTAATGGCGCCAAGGCGCCATAATTTAATTACTAATAGGCGTCATGACGCCAGTTGAATCAATAAAGCAAGTGTGGGGCCGAATGAAGAGAAAAGGCAAAGAAAGAAAGCCACAAACGTTGACCAAAAGAAAGCAAAAAGGAAAAGGGGAGCTTTGACCAAAAAGTGAGCACATGAAACAAAAGAAGTAAGCAACGTGGGCCCCTGGAGTGAGAAGCAAACAAATACAAAACACAAAGGATCAGGTGCTGCAGCGCCAATTTCCCATATAAATTCCAGAGGCTCAAGCGCTGCGGCGCCTCACTAATAGAGCCATGGCGCCACTTATTGGAGTTGAGGCGCTGCGGGACAAGAAAACCAACGTGCTCCAGGAATTATTTTTTAGGGTTTTTAAGATCCCTAATGATACCAATGACTCCCTGCCTCCACGATAAATATAACAGTTCGTCCAGAATTAAAAGAGGAGGCTAATACACAACACAAAACACAGAAACAAATATTTTTAGAGATCCAATGAGAGGATTGAAGAGCGACAAGAGGAGACAAAGGCTGTGACATCCGAGGAGGAAGAGATTCAATTCGGGTTTTATCATCTTATTTCTTTCTTAGAACTCTAATGATGTCCATTAGATTCATGAATTGTTTATCATTGATTTTATCTATTGTCATGAACTAAACTCCTTAATTCCGGAGAATGATGTAATCTATGCTTGAACCTTGTATTTTGTTTGTCGATTTTGTGATGAAGTTTTATTGATTTATTTATATTCTTTTGAGTTTAATGCTTTATGTTTGTTGGCCACAATAGATGATATATGTTTAGAATATATCACTCGAGAGAGGGGATTTTGAATAGATCTAGAGAATATGACCTAGGGTTTTATAGTGTTCGAGAGAATCTGTAGTCCTTTGAAATCGTTAACATAGAATCACAAAGCGTAATGAGTTATTAACTATTGGATTTTTATAGAGATATCGAAGTCTATAGTCGATGATATTTTCACTCGGCACTCGAGAGAGGGGTGGATATTTTAGGAGTCTTGACTTATAAACAATATAACTGAACATGGATTAATTGGCAAGACTAATACATAGGCGAAAGCTATGAGAAATCAGGATCCAGAATCTCTATCGTATTAGTTCCTCCTATTTTATTATTTTTATATTTTATTTATATAATTAAATATTTGTTAAATATTGTCTAAATAAAGTTAGGATTATCAATTGTAGTACTTAGTGCGAGTTAACGATCCATGTGGGTTCGACACTCTTAACTCATTTATACTAAAACTTGACACCGTACACTTGCGGTACGATATAAAAAATCACAACAAGTTTTTGGCGCCGTTGCCGGGGATTGTTTGTTTAATTCACATTAATACTACTAGCAAGTAATCTTAGCTTTAATTTAGAGTTTTATCTTTTATTTTATTCTTGTATTTATTAATTTTAATTTTAATTTTTAGTTTATTTTTGTTTATTGATTTTTTTTTTCTTTTTCTTTTGGTGCTTCAGTGAATGCGAAAATCCACAAGTCTCGACTCGCTCCTGTTTGATCCTGAAATAGAAATAACTGCGAGGAGACTAAGAAAAGAAAGAAAATTTGAAAAAGAAGCAATGGCAACTGAAAACATAGAGAACAACCCACACCAGGTGGCAATCAGAGATCACTTCAAACCGGTCATTGATGATATCTATTATGGGATTGCCCATCAACCAATCAACGCCAATAATTTTGAGTTAAAACCTGTATTGATCAACATGGTACAAAGGAATCAGTTTGGGGGTTCAGCTGTAGAAGATCTCAACTTGCACTTAAGGATGTTCCTGGAGATCGCAGATACCATAAAGATGAATGGCGTTAGTAAAGAAGCCATAAGGCTACGCTTATTCTCATTCTCTTACGGGATAAAGCGTGGGATTGGCTTCAATCAATACAGACGGGGAGTATCATGACATGGCAGGATATGGCCATAAAATTTCTTGAAAGATTCTTTCCACCCGCTAAATCAGCTCAACTGAGGGCAGAAATCAGTATATTTAAGCAGCTGGAGACTAAGACTTTGTATGAAGCATGGGAGAGCTTTAAGGATCTACTACGGAGATGCCCACAACATGATTATGCAGATTGGGTCCAGATTCAGTTGTTCTATAATGGGCTGAATGGTTCGAATATGATTGTGGTTGATGCAGCAGCTGGGGGAGCTCTATTTAAGAAATCAGCTGAGGACGCCTACAATCTATTAGAAGAAATGGCCATTAACCACTATCAATGGCCAAGTGAATGCGCTATTGTGACCAAAGTGGCTGGAATTTATGAAGTAGACCCTCTTGTGGCACTTACAGCTCAGATTTCTACCTTAGCCACTCAAGTAGCAGCCCTGACAAATCCATGAGTACCATCTATTGAATCAGTGGCAACTACGAATATGCAGTAATTGGAAGGAAACCCGAACTTTGAGCAAGTCCAATATGTGAACAATCGGAACTTCAACAGCTATAAAGGAAATCTTGTGCCTAACCGTTATCATCCAAACCTGTCATATGCTAACACAGAGAATACCTTGCAGCCTCCTTCTGGTTTTGACTATCAAAGAGCTGAGCAGGAATCTTCCTTAGAAGATTTCGTGAGCACGTTTGTTGCTAGTACTTCAGCGAGGTTTGAGAAGAATGAGTCAAGGCTGAACAATATTGAGACACACATGGAAAATATGGAGGCCACAATGAAGTCCTTAGAAACACAGATTGGGTAGATTGCATCCTCCATAACCAAGCAGCAGTAGGGGTATTTGGATAAAACTGCCACAGTTACCAAACTATCTTTGTCATGTCAAAGCAGTCAGTGGATACACAAGAAGAAGCTACCATGACCACCATTTGGGTGGTTGCGTATGGCTGAAGACGTTAAACTTAGCGCTAGCGGGGAGGCAACCCTTGCATTTAATTGCATTTATTTATTTGCTTTATTTTTAATTTTTATTTTATTGTGTGCTATTTATTAATTTGCATGTTATTTATACAGGTAGCACGAAACACACAACGCCCGAGCAACCAAATTCTAACCAGTAAGAGTCTGATCAACTCCATGCACGGTAGTGTTGTTCATCACTCTTGTTCTTTAAATTTCTATCTTACATTGAGGACAATGCAAGTTTTAAGTTTGGGGGTGTGTACATGCTGTTTACTTGCTATTTAGTTGTTTAAGTTTGAAAAAAAAATTTGTTTTAGTCTTTGATAGTAAAGCATAAATCCTGTGATAATATTGTCTGTTTATGGGTGAAATTTTAGAAACAATAAGTGTCCGATTTACTTTTATCTGATGCCTTGAATAACTAATCTATGTTAGACTCGTAAGCACTTAAAAATAGGTTTTTAGCAGTGAAAACTTAAGTAGTTGACAAGATGACTAGTTAAAGAAATTGCATGTTGAGGAATGGCCGTTTGCTTAGATATCTATCTTGATTTGCTAGTATTATGAAGTATGGTATAGCTAAAAAGAAAAATATCTCTAAAGAAAGAAAATAAACCACCTATAACCGATAAGCGTGAAGCTACCCATGGGCGAGTATTAGGACCACCATGAGGAGAAATGCTACCTTAAAGGGTAGGTGAGTTGAAAAAGAGAAAAGCAAAAAGAGACAAGACAAGAAAAGGAAAATCATATCATACTGAGCACGGAATAAAGCGATTACAGAGCATAATTGAGATATCTAGGTTGGTTTGACCCATCGATTCTAATTTCTAAACGAAATCATTAAGTTGGCTTACTTAGGAATCAAGCTGTGAATGAACTTTTACACACACACACACCGTAAGTCTAACATAGATAATTTATTCAAGAATTTGGATCTGAGTCGCAATTGTGTACTTTGAAAGTTCTCTAATTTCATTTATAAACTTTCTTTGAGGAAAATCTTATGTGCAACTATCATGGACTATGTTTTGTTAATTTTTATATTTTTGCATGATTGTGTGTGAATGACGTTTGTGGGTGTCGTCGCTGTAAACCCTCAGGAGACTATAACTCGTCCACTAGCTAGGGCCGCCTAGGGGTTTAAAGGCTTGTTGCATACGCTAAATGAAATCGTGATCCCTACGAAAGTGGCTTAGTTAATTTAGTTATTTTTAATTTGACTTAGTTTTTTATTTTATCTTTGCTCGGGACTAGCAAAACCTTAAGTTTGAGGGTGTTTGATAAGTGTGGTTTATACCCACTTATTACGACATTTTTAGGTTATTGTTTTGTTATATTTCAAGATATTTAAATGTTATTTATAATTTATTTTGTGTTTTATTTGTAGGAGCATTAATACATGGATTGGGAATAATTGCACGTGTTTTGGGGACCATACGGGAGCATAGGACACAACGCAGGAACAAATTCAGCACTCGCACCACAATTCCCAACTCTAATGGCGCCAAGGCGCCATAATTTAATTACTAATAGGCGTCATGGCGCCAGTTGAATCAATAAAGCAAGTGTGGGGCCGAATGAAGAGAAAAGGCAAAGAAAGAAAGCCACTAACGTTGACCAAAAGAAAGCAAAAAGGAAAAGGGGAGCTTTGACCAAAAAGTGAGCACAGGAAACAAAAGAAGTAAGCAACGTGGGCCCCTGGAGTGAGAAGTAAACAAATACAAAACACAAAGGATCATGCGCTGCAGCGCCAATTTCCCATATAAATTCCAGAGGCTCAAGCGCTGCGGCGCCTCACTAACAGAGCCATGGCGCCACTTATTGGAGTTGAGGCGCTGCGGGACAAGAAAACCAACGTGCTCCAGGAATTATTTTTTAGGGTTTTTAAGATCCCTAATGATACCCAATGACTCCCTGCCTCCACTATAAATATAACAGTTCGTCCAGAATTAAAAGAGGAGGCTAATACACAACACAAAACACAGAAATAAATATTTTTAGAGATCCAATGAGAGGATTGAAGAGCGACAATAGGAGACAAAGGCTGTGACATCCAAGGAGGAACAGATTCAATTCGGGTTTTATCATCTTATTTCTTTCTTAGAACTCTAATGATGTCCATTATATTCATGAATTGTTTATCATTGATTTTATCTATTGTCATGAACTAAACTCCTTAATTACGGAGAATGATGTAATCTATGCTTAAACCTTGTATTTTATTTGTCGATTTTGTGATGAAGTTTTATTGATTTATTTATATTCTTTTGAGTTTAATGCTTTATGTTTGTTGGCCACAAATATGATGATATATGTTTAGAATCTATCACTCGAGAGAGGGAATTTTGAATGGATCTATAGAATATGACCTAGGGTTTTATAGTGTTCGAGAGAATCTGTAGTCCTTTGAAATCGTTAACATAGAATCACAAAGCGTAATGAGTTATTAACTATTGGATTTTTATAGAGATATCGAAGTCTATAGTCGATGATATTTTCACTCGGCACTCGAGAGAGAGTGGATATTTTAGGAGTCTTGACTTATAAACAATATAACTGAACATGGATTAATTGGCATGACTAATACATAGGCGAAAGCTATGTGAAATCAGGATCCAGAATCTCTATCGTATTAGTTCCTCCTATTTTATTATTTTTATATTTTATTTATATAATTAAATCTTTGTTAAATATTGTCTAAATAAAGTTAGGATTATCAATTATAGTACTTAGTGCGAGTTAACGCAATCTTTGTGGGTTCGACACTCTTAACTCATTTATACTAAAACTTGACACCGTACACTTGCGGTACGATATAAAAAATCACAACAGAGACATGACATTTGACATGAGAGAACTGTTATACACACACACAACATAATGGTGTCGCTGCGAGAATGAACCGCACTATTATGTAGAAAGTCAGAGGAATGATCAGTATGGCTAAGCTGCCAAAGCCATTCTGGGGAGAAGCCTTTCGTACCGCCTGCTACTTGATCAACGGATCACCATCTCTACCGTTGAACTTGGAGATTCCGGAGAAATTGTGGTCTGGTAAGAATCCCTCTTACACTCACCCTAGAGTATTCGGTTGTTTAGCCGTTGAACATGTATCCAATGATCTCAGGAAGAAGCTCGATGCAAGGACAACTTCATGTATATTCCCAGGCCATGGAGATGAAGAATTTGGATACATACTATGGGATCCAAAGAAAAAGATGGTCATCAGAAGCCATAAAGTAGAGTTTCTTGAAAACCGGACAATTGAAGACATTGAAATGCCCAGGATGTCTTCCAATTCCAGTGCCGACAGAAATCCAGACCCATCACCAGCACAATTGGCCACAGATATGATGCACGAGAAAATTCCAGAAGCAGGCTAGAGGAGGCAAATGAGGATGTTGAGCAGGGGGAGACACAGTCTGTTCCATCGGAGATTACAGAAGATAGTGTTGAGTAGGGGGAGCCGCAACCCACTCCATTAGAAGCTACAAGATCATTCACAGAGATGGATGATGATAGACCTCCTGAAACCAGTGGACCTCAGACAAGAAGATCTGAGCAAGGTATGATTCCATCAACCAGATATCCGGGATCCGAATATACTCTACTTACTGATGATGGGGAGCCAGAGAGTTTCCCACAAGGTAAGAAGGTACTGAGGAATAAATGGGTGAATAAACATGGCAACAGAACTATGCAGAGACACAACAGAAGACTATTGTGCAGAGACACAAGAATACTGTGCAGAGACGCAGTGAAGTATGATATGCAGAGACACAGCCGACATGTCAACGAAAGTAGTTACTCGAGACAAGCTAAAAGTTGTGCAGAGACATAGCCGGGATAGCTGTCAGATGACGATTGCTTCAGACGCAGCTGGAGAGGGAGAATTGTAGAGTACAACCTCTGTCTTTGCATGAATCATGCAAGCTGTCCACCTTAACAAGTTTTTCCAGCTGCAAGCAATGAAGAGAGTACCAGCCAAGCCTATTTTCGGTGATCCATCACATCCAACTGCCATGAAAAAATTTCATGCATGAAGACATGCAAACTTTAGGTGATTCCTTGAAAGGTGGCACAAATTAAGAGAGTGATTGGTGGAAATGAGAGTAGCCCATTGCCTATAAATTCAGGCTTTCCAGTGTGCTTCAAACCACCCCAAAGAGTCGTAGTAAGCTCCAGAAGAGAGCTTGAGAGTGTTGTGTGAGGTTTTAAGTGTAAAGTTTCTCTTTGTAAACTTGTAAATCTATTCTTGGTAGTAATAGATCAATTCGGTTTTTTCCTCAAAATACACTCTAAAGTGATCAGAGAATCACAACAAATTGAAGTATGCTTCAAACAGTTATGAACAACGTAAACTCCTAAATATCCTGATGAGAACAAGAGAAAAAATAGTACTGTCATATTTCTAATTGATATGGAAAGAAATCATAAATCTATACGTTTTTTAATTTAATGAGATAATAATTCACAATATAGCACAATAACGTCAAATAATCCATATAACTGACCCCACTTAATAGGAAAAAAATTTTGAGAGTGGATAATGTAAAATTGAATTGGAAGAAAGTGTACCTCTTTACCCGAGACTTCATGCTACTAATTAAAAAAAACATGCTCCATTAGTCGAGTACTAATTTCCATAAAATCTAAATTACAAAATGCTCAAAGAAATTCAAAAACTTTAGTCTAAAAATTACAAAACCAAGAAAGCATATCACCATACATTATTGCAAAAACTCGACAATGAATTACAAATACAATATTCTGTAATTGTGAGACTGAAAACAGCAGAGGCAATGGCGGCGAACGCAGAAACTAACTAAAATACAGCAATCTCTACTGCTACATCTCGTCTCCCACCACATATGGAGATAAATTAACCCATGTCTCCAAAAAATACAGCAGTACTATTTTCCTCTTTTTTGTTTCTAAAAGTACAATGTTGAAGCCTAAAGTAGGAGAAAATCTACAATACAAATGAGATGCACGTTATTCATATAATAATCCAAAAATTCATTGTCAAGTGTGTTAAAATATTGAAAAACAACTAAAAAATGGGTATTAAATTATGCATGTCATTTACTAATTTGTTTAAAATACCACGTCACTCATACCTCCGTTGTACCAAAGAATTACTCCTAAAGCAGAACTTAAAGTGAATTATACATGTTATTTACTAATTTGTTTGTAATAATGACATGGTTGTTGATGTGGTGATGATTGTAGGCTAACGTGGCGACGATTGTGTGCTGACTGTCTGCTGACTCAATGTTGATTGTGCGCTGATGTGTACTGACATGACGGATATATCAACATCTTAAACCTTTAGCAGACGTGTGATGGCTCATGGTGCACGTGAGATTGCTTCTGCCTGGCACTTGTGTCGCGTGCATCATCACTGGAGCTTCTTTTGATCGCTGGAAAATAACATTGTTCTCGTCTCGACGTGAACAAGCTAACAATATGCTTAAAACTGATTCTTGAGAACTTTTAAGAAACTCAAATTTTGCCGAACCGAGTTTCGTTTTTCACCTCCGGAATCCCTAACGTATAACCAAAGCTATTGATATCACTTATTGTGAATCTCTGATCACTATAGAGTATTTTATGAGAAAAAAATGATACTCTCTATTACTATATGAATAGAATTTATTGTTGGAGTTGGTGCTTGGAGCGTCAATCCGAATAATATATTGTACATTATATTATATTATTTATTAATAAAATAACTATATTTTCATCTCAAACCTTATTAATGGTAATGCCATTATACATATTAGATTGATATATATAAATATGCTGAAAATGACATCGACATTAGAATAATCATGTAGTAATACTGGACACTGGGTGGTCCGACATTGGGATAGTATTACTATTATAAACTATTCTTAAAGTAAATATTCATAGTCGTTGGTTTTGGAAATACGGTCGAATTCATATAACCTAAAAGACAGACACATGTCGTATATTGGAATTGGAGTTCAAATGGTTTAACTCGATGTACCATGAGTTTTGGAAGCTCGTATAAACATATGGATATTCGTTGGAGCAAAAACTGAATGACTCACAGGTGATTCCTAATAGTTGGAAGTACACACCACTGTTAATATGAATCTTCTCGAGTCGAGTAGCATATGTGATCCTTTGACTATAGGATATCATTGATTTTGTGTGTGGTCCTCCACACTTAAATGTCATATATGTCAAAGACCTTCCATGGTCTGACTGCTAGATTTTCGTTGGGTGTGGACCGATGCACTCGTTAATCAAATACGTATCGAGATAGGATCTATCGGCCTGTATGTGTACCATAAGGGGTTTAGGTATCCATGTGATTAAGTCATGATTTTTAAGACTTTGGCCAAAAGCGATCATCTAGGATAGATCGCATATATCAGAATTGGTTTCTGATTAGTTGTAAAGAATCGTGGACATGTCGACATGATATGTGTGCCTTGGAGACGTGATGATGTAATCTATGTTTCCTAAGCACAACTCGGATAGCCTACGACTGAAGGATTGTTAAACATATATGATGACATCGACTTGTATAGTTCAAAAATATCGTTCGTTTTCTTCGCAAATTCGAAGATTATCGAATTGCGTACATATACACTAGGCTTATATGACGAACATGTCTGGACTTAGAGAGTCTCACAATATGAAGTGTACTCATTGAGCACTTGGGTAGCTGGTAATTTTTTATGATAAATATTATTTGATATTATAATTATCATCTAAGATAATTAAGTATTATTAGATAATATTAATTATTTACTTTGACCCAATAGAATTAATTGGATTAATCCAAAATTACACAAAGGCTTAGTTGTAATTTCATAAATATCTCTATCATTTCAGGATATTTTGGTAATTATAAATATGTAATAATAGGTGTATTTGACTTTGATTTAATTGGATTAAATCAAAATGATAGACATTGAACTAATCCATTAAAATTTATCTTGATTTAATTGGATTAGTCACACCTAATTATACATATTTGAATAAATTTGATTAAGCCTACCTAATATTTGATTAAGACTTTTATTAATTAAAAATTATATAATAATTGTTATAAATAGCAAGTGTTGTGATATTTTATATCGTACCGCAAGTGTGGTGTCAAGTTTTAGTAAAAATGAGTTAAGAGTGTCGAACCCACAGAGATTGTGTTCACTCACACTAAGTACTACAATTGATAATCCTAACTTTATTTAGAAGATAAATAATAAAGATTTAATTAAATAAATAAAATATGAAAATATTATATATGAGGAACTCATACGATAGAGATTCTAAAGTTTGATTTCACCTAGCTATCCTTCATATATTTGTCATGCCAATTAATATGTTCAGTTGTATTGTTTATAAGTCAAGAATCCTAAGTATTCACTTCCTCACCCGAGTAACAGTGAAAATATTATTAACTACAGATTTCGATATCCCTATAAAAATCTAGTAATTAACAACTCATTACGTCTTGTGATTCTATGTTAACGACTTCAAAGGAACTATAGATTCTCCTGAACTCTATAAAATCCCTAGGTTATATTCTCTAGATCTATTCAAAATCCATATCTCCTGAGTGATAGATTTTAAACATGTATCGTCTTAATTTGTGGCCAACAAACAAGAAGCATTAAACTCAAAAGAATATAAATAAACTGAAACATAACTTCATAACAATATTAACACACAATAAAAAGGTTCAAGCTTCAATTACATCATTCTCCAGAATTAAAGAGTTAGTTCATGACTAGAGATAAAAGCAATAAAAACAAGGTCATGAATCTAATGGAATCATTAGAGTTTTAAGAAAGAAAACTAGAAAATAAAACTCGAATTGAATCTCTTCTTCTTCGGACGTATCGCATTCGTCTCCTCTTGTCGCTCTTCAATCCTCCTCCTTGGATCTTTCTAAAATTAAGTGTTTTGTGTTTTGTGTTATGTATTAGCCTCCCCTCCTTCGGGTTGTCTCCCCGCTAGCGCTAAGTTTAACGTCTTCAACCAGACACAACCACCCAAATGGTCATGGTGACTTCTTCTTTTGTATCCACTGGCTGCTTTGACATGAAAATGATAGCTTGGCGGATGTGGCAGTTTATCCAAATACCTCTTATTGCTGTTTGGTCATTGAGGAAATGATCTGCCCAATCTGTGTTTCTAAAGACTTCATTGTTGCCCCGATATTTTCCATGTGTGTCTCAATATTGTTCAGCCTCGACTCATTATTCTCAAACATTGTTGAAGTATTAGCAATAAACGTGCTCATGAAATCTTCGAATGAAGATTTATGTTCAGCTCTTTGATAATCGAAGCCAGATGAAGGTTGCAATGCATTCTCTGTATTAGCATATGACATGTTTGGATTATAGCAGTTAGGCACATGATTTCCTCTATAGCTGTTGAAGTTCTGATTGTTCACTATTGGACTTGTCAAAGTTCAAGTCTCATTCCAATAACAGTCTATTTTTAGCCGCCGCTGATTCAATAGATGCTTGTACTCGTGGATTTGTGAGGGCTGCTACTTGAGTCGATATGGTGGAAATCTGCGCTGTAAGTGCCACGAGAGGGTCCACTTCATATATTCCAGCCACATTGGTCACCATAGTGTGTTAACTTGGCCATTGAAAGTGGTTAATAGCCATGTCTTCTAATAGATTGTATGCGTCCTCAGCTGATTTCTTGAATAAAGCTCCCCCAGTTGCAGCATCAACCATAGTCCTATTCGAACTATTCAGCCCCTTATAGAACAACTGAATCTGGACCCAGTCTACATAATCATATTGTGGGCATCTTCAGAGTAGATCTTTAAAGCACTCTCATGCGTCATATAGAGTCTCAGTCTCCAACTACTTAAATATACTGATTTCTGCCCTCATTTGAGCTGATTTAGCTGGTGGAAAGAACCTCTCAAGAAATTTTGTGGCCATATCATGCCATGTCATGATACTCCCCATCTGTATTGATTGAAGCCAATCCCACACTTTATCTCGTAAAGAGAATAAGAATAAGTGTAGCCTGATAGCCTCTTTACTCACGTCATTCATCTTTATGGTATCTGGGATCTCTAGGAACATCCTTAAGTGAATGTTGGGATCCTCTACAGCTGAACCCCCAAACTGATTTCTTTGTACCATGTTGATCAATGCAGGTTTTAGCTCAAAATTGTTGGTGTTGATTGGTTGATGGGAAATCCCGGAATATCTATCATCAATGACCGACTTGAAGTGATCTCTGATTGCCATATGGCGTGTGTTGTTCTCTATGTTTTCAGCCTTCATTGCTTCCATTTCAAGTTTCCTTTCTTTCCTTAGTCTCTTCGTTGTTCTTTCTATTTCAGGATCAAACCAGAGCGAGTCGAGACTTGTGGATCTGCGCATTCACTGAAGCACCAAAAGAGAAAAAATCAATAAACAAAATAAAAACAAAAAAATACAAATCAAAAATAAACTAAAAAGATAAATATCTAAATTAAAGCTAAGATTATTTGGTAATAATCCCCAGTAACGGCGTCAAAAACTTGTTGTGATATTTTATATCGTACCGTAAGTGTACAGTGTCAAGTTTTAGTAAAAAAATGAGTTAAGAGTGTCGAACTCACAGAGATTGTGTTCACTCACATTAAGTACTACAATTGATAATCCTAACTTTATTTAGAAGATAAATAATAAAGATTTAATTAAATAAATAAAATATTAAAATAATTATATAGGATGAACTAATACGATAAAGATTCTAGAGTCTGATTTCACCTAGCTATCTCTTATGTATTTGCCATGCCAATTAATTTGTTCAGTTATATTGTTTATAAGTCAAGAATTCTAAGTATTCACTCCTCTCCCGAGTAACAGTGAAAATATTATTAACTACAGATTTCGATATCTCTATAAAAATCTAGTAATTGACAACTCATTACGTCTTGTGATTCTATGTTAACGACTTCAAAGGAAATATAGATTCTCCCGAACTCTATAAAATCCCTAGGTTATATTCTCTAGATCTGTTCAAAATCTTTCTCTCTCGAGTGATAGATTCTAAACATGCATCGTCTTAATTTGTGGCCAGCAAACAAGAAGCATTAAACTCAAAAGAATATAAATAAACTGAAATATAACTTCATAACAATATTAACACACAATACAAAGGTTCAAGCATCAGTTACATCATTCTCCAGAATTAAGGAGTTAGTTCATGACTAGAGATAAAAGCAATAAAAACAAGGTCATGAATCTAATGGAAATCATTAGAGCTCTAAGAAAGAAAACCAAAAAATAAAACATGAATTGAATCCCTTCTTCTTCGGACGTATCGCTTTCGTCTCCTATTGTCGCTCTTCATTCCTCCTCCTTGGATCTCTCTAAAATTAAGTGTTTTGTATTTTTTACTGTGTATTAGCCTCCCATTGTTTTTCTAAGAAAGAAACTATAAGATAAAATCTTATTTGAATTCATTCCTATTCGGATGTCACCGCATTCGTCTCCTCTTGTCGCTCTTCAAGCCTCCTTATTAGATCTCTCTAAAATTAAGTGTTTTGTGTTTTGTACTGTGTATTAGCCTACCCTCCTTTGTTTTGGACGAACTTATGTATTTATAATAAATTCTTGGGGTCATTGTGCATCAAAAAACCCTAAAATTTGTGTTCTGGGTCGCTGCGGTGCCAAAATCTCTGGTTTTTGTATGGAAATTTTTCGAACGCGCGTCCCGACATGTGGTAGCTTCCCAGAATTTATGCTTTCCACGTTTCTGCTCTTCCCGCGTGCTTCTGATGCATCCGTATGGTCCCAAAACACGTATAAATGTCCCAAGATTCATATATTAATGCTTCTTACAAATAAAACATAAAAGAACTACAAAATATTAAATGATACGAAAACTAACAAAATAGTAAGTTAAGAATGCAAGAATAAGTGGGTATAAACAATATTTATCAGCAAGCTTGAGTAAGGTTTTAATCAAGCTTGAGAAAGCTAAAACAAGCAAGAATTAGATATATTAGCCTAAGTAATAGAAGTGTTTAGAGAAGCTTTGGAAGTTCTCTAGAACATTTCAACAAGGAGAATGAGATTGGATCTTAAAACCAAGCTTGCTAGTTTCGGGAATTCTCTACAACAATAAGGAAAATGAGATTGGATCTTGGAACCAAGCTTGCTAGCTTTGGAAGTTCTCCAACCATTTCAATAAGGAGAAGAAGATTGGATCTTGGAATCAAGCTTGCTAGGTAAGTTTGATCTTATCCAAAGCTATGTTTTTCATTTGTAAGATATATAGTGGTGAATTATGTATTGGATACATAATAACATAGCTTGATGTTGAAATTAGGCTAATTAATTGTGTACATATACTTTGGAAGTATAAATACAATTTATTTGTGATTGAGTCAAAATATTTATGTTGGACATAGACATAAAATTAGAGTTTGGAACTCTAGTTGATATCTTGAAGCTATGACTATCATTCTAGAATCACTTGACTACCTTTCAGTGATCCAGAATTGTTCATTTCATTATGAGATTGTATTTTGGTTTGTATATTGATTCAAAGAAATGCATATATATATATATATATATATATATATATATATATGTTTGTTGTATAATATGTGTTGTGGCTGATTTTGAAATTAAAATTATTTTGGGTGATTTTAAAAGGTGTTTATGGTTTTTTTTTTAAAAAAATTGAGCCAAAGCAATTGCATGCAATTCTATATGCATGCATGCATGCGACAACGCGTGCCCTCTCCGATTTTATCCTGATTTAGTTTTTCCGGACTCCGATTTATCCATGATTTTTCCTAAACACCCATAATGGAATATGATATTTCATTAAAATATTTAAAAATACATTTATGATTAATATCCACGTGTTAGACCCACTTTCGCTGCACTGAGCACCGATCCAACCCTAGAGGTCCCACAATCGGCCCAACATTTACAAGTATTACAAAAATTTATACTAAAACCTCATACATTAACTACACTCTCTACCAAGCTCTCTTGCCTTGGAGCTTGCTTGTTGGGGATGCATTAAGCGTACAAATAAGCTCTGTATTTATAGCAAAAAATCAGACCAAAAAATCAATAACAAAGTTAATGCACCAAAAGTTTCTTTGACTTATATCTCAAAAGTGGCAACCACCACTGAAAGTAGAAAATGACTATGTTGCAAAGGTGGTTGAGGATACAGACATGCAGCTGGATCCTTCAATTGAGACATGCCAATGAAAACCTCGGTGTCCTTACCATAAGAACTTAACTATATAAATTCTTTTTTTGGAAATGTTTGGAAATCATGTCGCCAAACTACTGATCGTGATTTTATAAATCTAGCACGCAAGCACACGTATCGCTCAAGTAATACAGTGACTATTAATCTGATGTCGAAAACACATGGACTTAATATTTCTCTTATTAATATCAAGACTAACATACTTAACTTAAAACTAAAGTATTGAGAAGGATAATTAATTTAATGATTTAATTGAAAAGTAAATAGAAAGCAAATAACACACGTTGGGAAACCTTATAAATAGAAGAACCTAGAGTTGCAACTTCACCTAAACACACATACAATAAGTTCATGCACTTTTCATTTAATTGGGTTGTTGTTACCAATTATTAATCTAGAACATTAAATTATTCACATGCCTCTTTCGATGGTCAGATGAAAATATTCAGAATAAATTAATTAACTATATAGTTATGTTAATTAAATTAAACCGAATTCATAAGGTCAAGTTCTAATATTGGTTATATATGCCATGTAGGTATATTTATATCATGTAGGGAAATCTATTCAAAAGAATTAGATCACACGCTATTATTCCTATGACTAACTAAAATTCTCTCCGTCGAGTTCTTAAGGATTTACCAAGACTATTCTATTGTTGGTCAAACAAATAAAATATGTGTTCAAATGCAGAGAATAATAAATAAACAATAACAATCCCAAAAGAATAAAAATATGCAAATAATTAATTAAACATGTTTGGGATCCATTACAACCTCAAATTTAATGAATTAAGTACTCATAATATTCAATAGATGCAAGCTAATCATTATAACAAGCCAATAACTCATAAAAGATAAAAGTTGAGAAAAAATGGAAGAAATAAACTCTCGTTTGTAGTCTTCAAACTCCAACTCTGGTTGATGCACTCGTTCTTGTCTTACTTTAGGCGTTCTTCTATGCTCTAAAGGCTCCAAAATATGTTATAAGGCTTGTTTTAAGTTTTGGGACGAACTGGTACTTATATAGGAGGTCCATGCGTGTAATTTAAGGACGGCCAAAATTGCAATTGGCGTTCTGTTTCATTTTTGCTCTTGAGCGCGTCCCGATGCGCGTTCAGCGTCGGTACGCACGTTTTGACTCCTAATTTTTCCCTGATTTGATCTTGTCATTTTTATTCCTAGTTAATTCCATTGAGTCGTGATATTATTTTGACCTGCAAAACGCACCCAAAACACATCAATTCGCTCATAGAGCTCGTTATCACCCACAAATAATTAAAATAAAGGGGCGGGAAATATAGGGATATTAACCGCTAATCAATTACCCGATCCGGGCTTAAGCGAAGCAGATAAAACCCCCACTGTCTCAGCCTCTTACAATAAATATACTCATTAACTCGAATTCAGGACCTGACAACTAAATGTAAGTTATTTTCCACCAAAACACACCCTTTCAGGGTTAGCTATATAAATTCTACTGAAACCAAAAAAGTTATTTTTTATCAGGCTTGCCCCAAACTCGGCCTGGCCCAGCCCAACAAATTTCAGATCCAGGCCCGGCCCGATATTTTGCCACACTTCACCATCAATAAAACATCCTTCCTCTCCTTTATTGCCACGTGGCACTTTCAATTCACCTCCAAAATAACGGGAGATTTTTCCACGTCATCAACCTTCGCACCTCGACGAAACGGTCACTGTAACCAAAAAAAAAAAAAAAAGCGTAAAATCATACGAACACAAACTCATTCATATTCTTCATATTCTGATTTGAATAACGTGAACTTGACACACCGGAAGTTTCAGAATGAGCGGGAGCGATGTGCCGTTGGATGAGAAAGCAAGGAGAATGAGAGATCTTTTGTCGAGTTTCTACGCTCCAGATCCTTCAGTTTCCGCCAACTCACCTTCCAAATTCTCACCGTTGGATGCAATCAACTTCAACATTTTCAATGCCGATCACTACTTGAATCTCCTGGTAATAAATAACGCCACTCTTTTCTTCATATTCATGAATGACTATGACTAATATCTAAAAGCATTCATTACATTTTTACTATTGATATGTTTGACATATAATCACTCGCCGTCAAATATAAGTGGAATGAGTGATAGGAAAATCGACAAATTGCGGATTTTCACATAAAGTGATAGATATTTTTTATTTTAAAGGGTGAAATCAAATAAATTTTTTAGGGGAAAAAATATATGAAGGTTGAGGATCAATCCACCAAGATGGACTTGAGTGGATAGGCTTACTTGAAATACTAATGTGGTAGTAATTCCAATTCTTTAGGGGAAAAAAAGTTTAATATCAGAAATTTTTGATCATTTCCAAATGTATTGATTGGAGTAGATACAAAAATCAAGCTTGGAAGGGCTTCTGCAGAGGCATGTTGGAATGGCAGCTGAGATTAAAAATCTTGATACTGACTTGCAATTGTTAGTCTATGAAAATTACAACAAGTTTATCAGTGCCACTGATGCAATCAAGAGGTAATCTTTTCCATTCTTTAATATTATTTGAAAATGTGCTGGCTCCACATATAGAATCTTGTTTTGGAGTTTTTGAATCTTCTTCAAGGACTAGTAATATTTGGCCTTGAAACAGGATGAATAGTAATATCATGGGCATGGAATCAAATATGGAACAACTTCTTGAGAAGGTGTGTAAAAGATCTTACATTAACTATATTGAATACGAGTTTTGATTTATGGATTTGGGGGGGAAGATGTATACGTGCTCTTCATCTATCTTGCAGATAAAAACAGTTCAATCTAGAAGTGATGGGGTCAACACTTCACTTTTTGAAAAGAGAGAGCATATAGAGAAATTACATCTCAGGCGCAATCTTCTGCGGAAAGTTCAGGTATTAAAGAACTATGAAATGTTTTATTGGCTTTATCTCAGTTGCTTTTATTTCATATGGCAGTGTCTGCGAATACGTGTATGTGTGTGGAAGAAATGATTGAATCCATCACTTGTGGTTGTCGAGTCGTTGAATCCTACTGACTAGGTGCTTCGAATTGATCAATAAGGACGGATATTAGAAATCATCTTACGTCCTGCTCCGGTGCTACTAAATCAGTTGTATATAGTCTAACATAGACGTAGTTGGCTTTCGTGAGTGATGCACAGCTATTCAGGTTGCTTGAACTGATCCCATTTTTATTTTAGAGTAACAGTTGCAAATATTATAAATTTATTTAGTGAAATTGTTGATCAGAAATGCTAGTTACAAATTTATGTTTTATATATGTCTTGGTTCTACTTCTGATCATCTATGAATTAACAGATATATTTTTATGTGATAAAGAGCAGTTCATTTACGATTTACCTGCTAGACTTGGAAAGTGTATCAAAGCGGAAGACTATGCTGATGCAGTCAGGTTCTACACCGGAGCAATGCCAATTTTTAAGGTCCTTTAATTATACATTGGTCCTTTGCTAGTTCAGCTGATGTGTTTGATACTTTTTCCTTTTCATATAGTTATGGGGCATGTTTCATCACTTTCGGAAATCTTGACATTTCGCTGTATTCTCTTCATTAGATGTATGGAGATTCATCATTCCAGGATTGTAAGCGAGCATCAGAAGAAGCAATCGCCATAATAATAAAGAACTTGCAGGTTTTTACTTCTTTTTGTAGTATTCTGAGTCAGGCTGGCTTATTTTGAGCTCAAGCCAAATCAGAACTAATATAGGATTGGTGAATAGGTCTCCCTAACATGCACTTGCAACATTCTTAGATTATGAATTGAATCTTCTGGATGAGATGTGCAAACAATTAGGACCCGTGCCTCATCTTTACTTGAGTGAGCCTCAGTTCCTACCAAATGGGGCTGGCTACCGGAATTCCTTTCAGCATTTCACGAGTAAACTAGCTGGCATATTAAGTAACTTGACTCTGTTAGGCTGATTATGTCCAACATACTCAGTAATGATTGATTAAGACTGCTGGTAAAAATATTCAGAACAATGTTGAAGCTTCATGTTTGTATTTCATGCAGTGATTTATGTCCTTTTTATGTCTCACGGGTGTAAAACGCAAATCCATGTGTCACAAAATAGAAAAATCTATCATGAAAAAAAAGGCTTACCTTCATTAATAGAAATCTTGGTTTATCTGAAGCATGTATATTATTCATATAAATTGCAGTTTAATGCAGAACTAACCAAAGTAAATTTTGTCTTCTCTCTGGTGAACTTTTTCTTTTCAGGGGAAGTTGTTCTCAGATTCTGAATCCATACAAGCGAGAGCAGAGGCTGCAATGCTTCTTAAGCAGTTGGATTTTCCGGTTTGTACTACAATGTGCATATGGTCATTTGGGTTTTTTCTTCAGCTGATTTAACAGGTTACACTTTCAAATGAGAAACAATTAGGCTAATATTATCCATAATAACACAGATGGACAACTGGATGAATTTATTTTGGTAGAAATAAAGAAAACAGTCTCTTCCTACTTATCATTTTTTTGATTAAAATACTAGTTTTCGAATATTTATTTAAATATGTTCAACTTTCTGATATGTGATACATTTATTAGACATGTACATATGTATGATGGATATCATATAATCACTGAGTCATGTTTCAACAGGTGGACGGCTTAAAGGAAGAACTCTTTGAAAAGTTAGAACAATCTCTAGGGAATATTCAGATCAAGGATGAAGATATAAGCAGTTGTTTGTTGATGTCAAATGATCCTTCCAGACAAGAAAGCAATCATGAGTCAGTTGCTGCTCGTGAGGTAATTGAAACTGAGTGCCACCTTTATGATTCAGATTTTATGGTATGTGTGTCGTGTCTGAGCTTATCGAGTTAGTTCCTGCTTTTAACCTTTCCGATATGTCTTCAATTGTTCTCAACTCAGGAGTTTGTGGAGGCTGTCAGAGCTTATCAAGTAATATTTCCTGACTCAGAGAACCAGCTAATTAAACTTGCACAGGAGTTGGTTACCAAGTAAGGAAATGATGATAGCCTTTCGCTGTTTTGAACTTAAATCATGACAGAATTATCCTCAATAATTTTTTTCTTTTAGGAACTTCAAAACTGCTGGGCAATTTGTAAAGCAAAGGATACGTGCAGCCAACTTATTAGCTGTTCTTCGTAAGAGTTTTTTCCCCCTCACGCCAGATCTTATGCTTCATATACTTTGCCACCTGAATTTTACTTAGTATTCAAGTTAGTTTTGAGGCCTGTCCTGAAAAGATGGTAAAGCCAGGTATCATTTTTATTTGAAATTCTTCACCAAATTCTAGTCGCATGCAGGAATGATATGGAAAGAAGTTCTCCTGATGGATGAAGCGTTGCATGAATCTGTTCTCTCTGAATTTTCTCTGGAGGTTTTTCTTGAAACTAACATATTATTTGTTTTTTCTTGTTCAAGGATAAAGTTTGGTGTACTAATCACGCCTATATGGTTTCAGGCTGCCCAGATTACTGTCAAACATCATATCGCCAGCAGATTTTCTCATCTTCTTCATGATCTATCAGGTTAGTTCAATTGTTATAGCTTTAAGTAGTTTTGCTTAAGAGTCTGACCACCAGAGAATAAGTTCACATTAATGCTTACCTACTGGTACAGCTGAGAATTTGGTTACAGGAAGGGATTCAGCAATAAAACTCACGCGATGGGATGCTATTACAAATTTGAATAACTTAATAGTTTTATCAACTGACTTAACTTCAACTTGTCGAAAAGGTAGTATTCTTGACTTAAATTCTGTTCCAACTGGCAGATGCCCTCACCAAAGTTTATGTAGGACAAAAAGAGGAAATGGAAGAGTATCACTTGCAGGTTGCCCTGGGGGCCAGCAAAAAAGCTATGCTTCAAGGCAGCATGGATATCTTATTGGTAATATACAAGCAGTGGATATTCATATAATTTTTCTATTTCTTATTCTATTTTGATCATTCCAGGACTTCCGCCAACTCCTTGATGACGACTTAGGGCTACTAGTTAGGCTAAAAGAGTTGATTCTTGATTGGGTTCAAGAAGGATTCCAAGACTTCTTCAGGTCACTTCACAGTAGATTCTTGTTGCTCTCTGGAAAAAACAATTCATCTGGTCAAGTTCAAGGTGTGATGGAGGGAACAGAGGGTAACAAAGTTCCTACTGGGCTCGTCTTGGTGCTGGCTCAACTATCTGTCTTCGTTGAACAAATCGCAGTCCAAAGAATTACTGAGGCAAGGAAGCCACCTTTTATCCGTGCACTGGTCCTTTCGTCAAAAGTTATGTTCCCTGTAACCTCAATGGCTTGTTTTCTTGTTTTATTTGTCAGGAAATAGCTTCTTCTTTTTCTGGTGGCGGTATCAGACTCCACGAAAATGGGCCTGCCTTTGTCCCCGGGGAAATTTGTCGAAGTTTTCGGTCTGCTGGTGAAAAGCTTCTGCATCACGTATGAATTTTTTGATAGTTATTTCAGACTTCAGCTAAGGATTTAAGAATGTACCACTTTGACATCATAAGCTAACTTTTAAAAAGTATTTGAATTTCTTTTCTCAGTATATAAATCTGAGGAATCAGAGGATATCAGTTCTCCTGAGGAAAAGATTTACAACACCAAATTGGGTCAAGGTCAGTGAAGCATAAGATTATACACCAAGCATTTCGAAAGCTTCCAGTGAGACAATATATAGTTTGGTAGTCAACTTCCATAATAATTTTGAATTTTCTGCAGCACAAGGAGCCTAGAGAAGTTCATATGTTTGTTGATTTACTTCTTCAAGAGGTTGGTGCATCATCAATACATACCCCAGTAATAATTTGCTATGTAATCATGTACAAGTGCATGTCCTCTGATACTTTCTTGCTTCAGTTGCAAGCAATACAAAAAGAGGTAAAGCAGATACTGCCGCAAGGGCTCTTCCGTGGGCATCAACGAACTGACAGTACTGGGAGCACCAACTCCTCTCGCAGCAATCCTTTACGAGAGGATAAACCAAACAGGTCAAATACCCTAAAGACAGGGAGCCAGCTTCTGGAAACTCATCTAGCAAAGCTGTTCAAGCAAAAAGTCGAAATTTTTACTAAAGTTGAATATACACAGGTAGTATGAGACTGTTAGTAAAACAAGTGGTATGTTGAAGCTAGATGATCTGAAATTGCTGATATGAACTGCATTACAGGAGTCAGTCATAACAGCTACTATAAAATTTAGTCTAAAAAGTTTGCAAGAATTTGTGCGACACCAGACCTTTAACCGAAGTGGGTTTCAGCAAATTCAGTTGGATATTCAGTACCTAAGGACTCCATTAAAGGAAGCCGCGGAAAATAAAGCTGCCATTGATTTTTTGCTTGATGAGGTAAGGTTTGATTTGCCTCTGCATTTTTGAAGAACTTGTGTATTTAAGTTTGTTTGATGTGCAGGTGAGTGTTGCTGCTGCAGAACGCTGCCTTGACCCAATTCCTTTGGAGCAACCAATCTTGGATAAACTTATACAAGCAAAGCTGGCAAAAACAAAGGAGCAGAATGCAGTTTGTTCATGAAATGTTGAAAAATAGGAGAAGAGGGCATTTTTGTCTAAAATTATGAATTTACTTTGGTTGTCCAGATTTGATATTTTAAGTTTGGGAAAACCCCAAAATTGATAATTTCTTTTTTATTAAAAGTAACTAATTATTTGTGCTTGAGAGCAGGGGCTACTTCTGGTTTTCAATTTCCCCACCATTGTTAGAATCCCTCACCATTAAAATAACATCACCATATACCAAATGAGAAAATGAAGAAATCAGAAACCTGCATGTCATTGCAAATCATGTTTCACTGCACAAGTCAATTCATTATGACCGAAATACCCTCGTAAATTTGCTTTCCAATGTTTCTTAGGACTGTTTATAATAGCCTGATGCAACATTAGTTACCATACTATCCACATATTTACTTTCCATTTCTTGTTCTTATCACTGGTGATGTGAGGCTCTTCAATTCCGAGCAACCGAATCAAGCAGAGCCAGATACTCGCTTATTGCTTCACCTTCTTTTGTAACTTCATTTTCATAGTCTGAAAAAGCATCCCCTGTCAAATCATTAGCAAGTTCATCCTCCATCTCCACATCTCGTTCTTCTACATCTCCGGCTGCTGATGTTCCTTCGACGTTCTCATCGTCAATCGAACTATCTAGGTCACCTTCAACATTCTCATTGTTAGGCATTGAAACAGAAGAACTCGCATCGTTGTTAGAAGCAGCTGTGGTTAACCCAGATTGTTCGAGTAGTCGGAGCATTATTTGGTCGATATCACCACCAGCCCGACAAGCTTCAACCACTGCACACAAGAAAACCTATAAAAGTGCTTCTAAGAAACCAAATACTGGCTTCCTCTGACCTGGTGCTATGTTCTGCACTGCGAAGCAAAGAACCGAAACTGGCTGACCTGGTGCTATGTCTGCACTGCGAAGCAAAAGGAAAGGTATGTGTATATATATAATATATGAATTTAATAACTACCTCTCGGTCGTTCAAAGCCCATGGCAACCAGCTGTTCAATCTTAGCA
This sequence comes from Zanthoxylum bungeanum, assembly GCA_019454045.1. Taxonomy (NCBI): domain Eukaryota; kingdom Viridiplantae; phylum Streptophyta; class Magnoliopsida; order Sapindales; family Rutaceae; genus Zanthoxylum; species Zanthoxylum bungeanum. The sequence continues at coordinate 104,197 of SKCR01031800.1, forward strand.
TCTGCTGCTCGCCGACTTCTTTTCCTTTTCCTTGATTCAATGTCAAGCTGCAGGTCCAACAAATTTAGTAAATGAATTCAATAAAAAAAAAAAAAAAAAAAAAAAAAAAACCTCATGAAAAAGAATTAGTAACCTGTATGGCAGAATTAGTTTCTGGATTTGTCAAGTCATCCAATGCCTTTTGAGAGTCATTTTCATTTCTCCGAAGGGCTTCTGCAGCAAGCGCCTTCTCAAATCTGCCAAGAATTTAGATTGTATTTTTAAGCATATTTGAAAATAATTAATTAATTAAAAGAAGAAACAGGGACAAAGCTGGATTAGTTTCACTTGCTTACCCAATGGAGACCAATTCTTTTAATTTTTCGATATCCACGGCTTTCTTCAAGGGTGTCAGTCCATACCTCTTTTGCTCCCTGCAAATATGTCATGCTACTTGTAAAAAATGACAAGAGAATAAAAAAACTTAAAACAGAATTCATTTTTTGTGAAAAAAAAATTGTAATTGATCAAACTGAAACAGAAACATAAAAAGGAAAAGAAAAGAAAAACACCAACATGATTTCCTTTCTTCGCTGCTCATTCTCCTCCCTTTTCTTTGCTCGCTTTGCGCTCTCCTCAACAAGGAAATCAATGGCATTCCCGACATCTTGACTGCAAATTCGCAATGCTCTCTTTGCGTTATGTTCACTGAAGCCCATGCTCATAACCAGGGATAAGGCTTCATCAGGCACTTGTAGCTGGAATCAACAATAGAAGATAGATTACCAACAAAAATATTAAGAAAGAAGGAAAAAGGGCAAATTTTACTTAGGTGGAAGATAATATAGAATGTGAATAAAAAGCATGGACAATATCTACACTTAGTTCAAGATAAATCATTACGATCCTAAATTTATTATTGATATCAAGGAACGCATATGTGAAAATAATCTGAAAATACGGTAACTAAGACCATCAACATATAAAGGATTCATAATAAATCCTGTTAATGTTCATTGAATAAAAGGACAATCTATCCCAAGTTCCCAACAGAACAAGTCAGCTGATAAGTGCAAATTTTCAAAAGAAAAAAAATGAAGTTTGACCCATCTCCTATCTTCATGTTTGAGACCATGTAAAGTTATATTCATAATCACCTGTAAGAATTTCGCTTGTGCAGAGGTCAGTGCGTTCCGTGATTTATCAAACTGACCACTGTGATACGCCACCACCCCTTCCAGCAGCTCCATTCTCAAATGTCTATAAAGATATGATACAAAGAAATTAGTTCTTAATTGTGCACCAAGATAATCGCAACCAGTGGCAAAGGACACTTGATCGCATGGGTGGCACCGGGAGTGGGCTGCCCATCCCAAGCCCGGCTCCGATCCCATAATTTCTTGTGTTTTCCTTTTTAAAAAATAATAAGAAGATATTTAGCCCACCAATATTACATGAAAAATAAATTTTAGCCACCCCTCGAATAAAATCCTGCCTCCAAACTTGGTTGGTCGGCAAAAACGTAGAAAAATACTCACAATGCAATCTCTGGATGGCGACCGGCCTGAAGCAGTCTCACACGGGAGGAGTCCTTACCATGAGCACATTCTATTCCTTCTCTAGCTTTTTGAAGGCGAATTCCTGCCTCTGAAAGCCAACTGATGTCTCGAAGCATGAAGTAGCACCAGACCATGTCTATTTGCAGTAGTGGGACATTGTCAACAAACTGGAAACAAAGAACACAACGCCAAAAGCAGAGACTGCTTGTAAAAGTTATGTTTGAGAAGATCGAATACAACCACATTGCAAGCAACCACGTAATGGTTTTCCAGCATAATTTTGAATACTATTCAGGTCTACAAAAATGCAAACACACATTAAAATTTGGTTGAATAAGAAATAATCCATCAAACGTGATATAATTATTGGGGCAAGATCAGCAACCCCTCTTTAAACGATTATATCGATACACTTTTAACAACTAAAATTAAATCTATATTAAATTTGAAAGTAGGAGTAACACATCAGATGTGATCTCAGTATTCAAGGTACATTAGTCCATGGTCCACTAGTTATGTCATAATTTATTTCACCAGGAATTGGCTGTTGATACCTTAATTATTCGGAAGTAAATACTAAGCGAGTTCGGAAAGGAAAAGCAAATAAAAGGAGTCTGCATTTCTCTGTCTTAAAAAATCCAAGTTAAAAAACTTTTCTTGTTTTGAACTCGCATATCAACTATCTCAGAAATGAAAAACAAACAATATTCATTACAAAATCCACAACATCGAAGAGAGACTCAAGCAAGGAGCTTCACACAAACACAATAACTAAAGCATTTTCAGACAATTCAATCAAAAGGCAAAAATAGCCCACTACTACTATGCCATGACAAAGCTCAAAGAGATTAATATTCAGTAAAGCTGATCCAATCATTTCCTTCTACAACTAGAAGGAATGTTTTACTCACCTCAATGACCTTGGAATCGCAAAGAGAGAAAGCCTCCTACAAGAGAAAGACAACAAATGCATGCAAGTTAACTGTGTTTCTTGTTGAAAGGGAAGTATTTGACTGGATAATTAAACAAACTTCCTCACAGACAAAGTTCAGAAAAATATTGATAAATCATTTGCAAAAAGACACAGAGAACCCCAAAAAAAAAAAAAGATGAGAAATGTTCATCCAAATTGCAGTATTTCTAAATTGCATATGCTTTCCACTTTTCATCGAAGATCTCAATAAATAAATGAACTTGACAGCCATCTGGATGAGGTCAATGTCCTCAATAGGAGAAATGTTCATACCCTGTCCCTCGTCAACCCAACATCTGCCACCACACGCCCATCCCCGGATAATTGTCAAGAATAATTAGTTAATAACAATGAAGATGCCCTTCGAAGGATGTACAGGAAAGGGGTGTTTAATTGTAGAATCATATTGAAACAGAAAACTTTATGCAAGTTATTTCGAATGCAGGAACCATTATAATTTATTAAAAAACAAGTACTGAGAACTGGCCTCTCCCATGGTGAGCACTTCCAATGCATCCTTATACATTTGCCTCTTGATAAGACTCTTTGCATTTGCATGAAGCATCAGTCCCATCATCATCGCCCTTTCAAATGGAAATTCAAATCTTACTTATAAGAGACCAAAGACCCTAAGAAAAAATATAAATCACACACCGACAAATGAAGTCAGAGACAGTATAACAAGAAATACTATGTATCATACCGCCGATCAGTCTCTGATCCAAATCGTATTTTCTCTCCATTCTGATCTTCAAGTTCTAAATTGAAGTCCTCAACTGGTAATGAACCATCTGCATGTCTATTTATAATTGCTGCAGCAGCTGCCCTGTCAATAGGTGGTAAATGGTAATAAGTCAATACCTGGTGGAAAGAAAAGAAAAGAAAGAAACAGCTGACCAACTTTCCCCTTCTGGTCATCAATTACACTTAAAAACAGAAGGAAAACGCATATATGGATTTCTCACCAACATGAATCTGAAAATATGCCCACTGTTGACCAGAGTAAAATTATGCAGAAATAATTACTCTATATAACTATGAACTAAATATGCCAAAAATACTGAATATAAATTTTGTTCCCCGCTAAGCTAGTGTTGACAAGTGTTATTCTGTGGCGACTTGGTCGCTTAATGGTTTTATGACCGTCACGCAATTGACGACTTCGACGTGCAAACACGAAGCAATACCAAAAAGTGTCGAAGCTATGGGGTGAAGAGCGAGAATGTGAAGACTTGCGGCAAAATGAAGATTATATTGCAAACGTCTTAGCTTAGGATTTACTTGTAATGTAATGTGCGATGTAATATTCAAGTGCCTAAGCTCATAGGGATCATGCACCTTCACTTAGAAGCATTAGGGGCATGTTCAAAATGCATTAAAACCTTCAAATCTGCATTTTAGTATTTAGGGAAGCCTTCTGGAACCGGCATGGACCATACCGGTCCCCTTACCGGTCATTAAACCGGCCTTCCCCTGTTTTGCATGCCTACTGGAACCGGGCCATACCGTGCCGGTTACCTCGCCGGTCTTCATGCCGGTATTGGCAAGAAAATCCTGCTCTCTGGAACCGGGCTGGTCCTCGCCGGTTTCCATACCGGTTTGCTCGCGGTCTAACGGCTAGTTTTTCGAACGTTATATAGCCGTTGGGAGATATTGAAACCCTAAACCGGCATGCCGGTCTCCTCGCCGGTTTGCTCGCCGGTCTCGCTGTAAGTTGGGGAAAGCTTTGCATTTTATTATAAATAGAACCCCAACTCATTTGCATCAAGTTAGAGATCTAGAAAACCTTCATATACATTCTCTAAGGCAAATAAAGAGTGTCATACACCATCATATTCTTAAACACTCATCCAAGCTCTCACACACACCTTCCATACATTTAGTGAGCTTAGAACACTTGGGTTTGCTCTCACACAATCTTCTTATTATTTGTGAGTGCCCAAGTGTGGTTTAATTCTTCTTTATCAAAAACACTTGTGATTTGTGAAATCTCATCGTTTGGGTAATTTGTAAAGGTTGTGAGTGCACCTACGTAGAAAACTCAATCTTGTAAAAGGTTCGGAGTGCGCCTTGGCGGAAAACTCTTGGTTACGAGTGAACCACGGAAAACTCGATTCTAGTAGAAATCTTCAAGCGAGGCTTGGGGGAGTGGACGTAGGCACGTTTGGCCGAACCACTATAAATTGCGGTGTCGTATTTCTCTTTCCCTTAACTTTTACTTATTTGCAAGTTTGATTACATTTATAATATTGATTAGAACTTGCATATAGGCTATTAATTGGAATAGAGAAAATTGCCTAAAACTCCCACTTGGTAATAAGAGCTTAAAATCGGCAAAGATTTTATAATTCCGCATTTATAGCGATAACCCAATTCACCCCCTCTCTTGGGTATAGAGATTGTTTGTCGCTATTGCTTGTTGTCGACTAGTAGTGGTGTAGCAAAACACAAAATCAACCTGCATAGGCCAATTATATTACATATTACATAACAATATAAGATGATGCATGTATAAATACGGATCTGTGTCCAATTTCAAGGAAACGCATGTATTCAAGAAAAAATAAACTTATATAAAAAGAAATAACAATAACATATCCTCTCCCTTGAGTCCAGACGAATTTTATCCGTCGTGCCTAGTATGTATCGGTTTTGCTTTGTTCCATAACTTCGTTTGAAGTTATCAAAGTTGTTGTCACAAGCTCTCCAAGCAACAAACAAAGCACATCATATCAGCACCAAGAAGCAAAACCATACACAGAATTCAACATCCATATTCCATTAAAACTAAGAATTTGAGATAATTCAACATCCAAACCATACAAATTGTACAATGAGATAGACTTATTAAAAAGGAAATAAGATTTTTTATTTCCACTAAATTAATCAAAACTAAGAATTTGATATCCAACTAACAAAAGATTAAATTTTGAACCAAACCCATAACCCAAAACCAAAAATTCAAACATATGCAAAGCACCAAAAAAAAAAAAAAAGGCTCACTTGATTCGAGTAACCCTACGAGAACGTTCTTCTTCAGCCATGAGTGACTTGCCTTCATCAACAGAGATACGGGTAGCAAGAACCTTGGCGTTATTCTTGATGCCCAATTGGCTCAATTTACAATAACAGCCATCGCCACCATGATCATCTTTCAAAACTTTACCAGCACATATCAAGTTGATAGTCTCAGGCAACATGTTTGATCGCTTTGCCACCTCTTCTCTCAACATGGGCACCGTCCAATTCTCCAATTCTACCTCTAATAACCCGACCATGTCCCTGCAATCTTCAATTTCGCCATTGATGATGTGACTGGTTTTTTTATTTTTATTTTGAACAAAGTGAAAGAGTCTCGGTGAAAATTTTTGTTTAAATTGGAGTGGAATTTTCAGCATAAAAGTTATACAGTCATTGCTATTCTTTTGAGTTTAAGAGGGCCTTTTAATTTGTCTTATTGTAATTATAATTATGTTGCCTCACTAATAAATATTTTGGACTTAGAGTAGTTTGTTCCCTCTCAAAATTAAATTTTGAATCCCACTATATATATTTTTTTGGATCATACATCTTAGTATAAAAAATTAACGATTTACTTTGATCTGTATTGATAAACTTCTGAAAATACGAAACATAAATTTTCGAGAATTAATTGAGATACTCGTAAATTGATCCATACATCCCAATTACCACCAAAAAATTATAATTTGCAAAACTAGTGTTTTCTTTTGCCCAAAAAAATAATCCCCTGTATCTATGGACAAAAGCTTGAAATCAATGATTTTAAAAACCCAATTACCCGTGTATTGAAGTTAAAACAAAGAGTAATGATATACATACTTAAATTTTTACTTAAAATTTCTACACCACTCTCATTGTAGGTACATTGTAGCTACAATAACTCATTGTAGCTACAGTGAGATGGATGTATAAACTTTCAGTTAAAGTTTAAGTATGTTTATCATTTTTGTAAAACAAAATATTGAATTTAAAACTTCTAAATTTTAAGATCAATAGTCTCAGTTTCGAGTTCAATGATACAAATTTCGAATTCAATAATTCACGCAGAGGATTTCAATTTTAATACCCTTATATAAGTATCAGGTGCACATAACATTTATTTTCAACGCTAGTTACATCCTAGAATAAACTGAACTCATGATTCTAACAAACAATTCACATACAGGGGAGTAATTTTTTGATACGATTATTATACTGTGATACTACCCAACAGTAATTATACAACAAAAGATGAATACATTATAAAAATTCAATAAGGAACCAACGTGATCTCAACTAAGGAAAAAACTTATATAGGACTTGTTTTATGGGACCATCCAATGAATATATGTCATAATATTGAAATTCGTGGGCCTAACTCAACTCAAAAGTCAGCTTGAGAGTTGAGGGTTGTCCAATATTTATATTTTGAGTTTAATTGTTTATCTCAGCCGATGTGAGATATTTTCCTCAACACATATGTTAATAATAAATTTATCTCTCTATTGTTATTGGTATATTACAAATTTAGTGTATAATTATCAAATCATTACTGATTAATCATATCACGTCATTCATATAACGGTCCCACACAAATCTTTCTCCGCAACTCAACATCAATTCCCTTAGTTCTCCCTTGTTTCTACCAAAATAATTGGAAGAAATACTTGCTGACAATCTTCCAAAACTTGCAAACAAGAGTTTTCAGAATGCATGCAGTTTTGGTTCAACAATTAATGGTGATCAAAGCAAAGGTTTCAATTGAAAATAACCCCACAATGCTTCTTCCACCATCCTGCTTGAACAGCTTCAAGTTCCTGGCTGATCCGCAGCTTATCTTCTTTCGAAAGATCTTCCTCAGCACTTGCATCTACAACATGATTTTTAAAGTAATAAAATTAGCTTTATTTTGACAAGCTACTTCCATGTCTGTTTGTATACATGTCACTTAAACATTCTATTCTAATCAGAATGTAAAGACAGTGAGATGTATTATCTACAAGAAGAAAAACTCGCAAAATTCAAAAAAAAGATAGAATTAAAAATAAAGAAACTCGAAAGAAAATTTGTGTAGCATTGATTGAGAAAAAGATAAGAGAATCACAATTAAAATAGTTCGAGCATGTACAACGTTGATCTTTTTAAGTGTCCGGTGAGAAAAAGAGAGAAAATGGTATTATCATATGTCAAAAGAGGTCAAAAGACCTAAGTTGACATAAAATCATAAAAAAAAACTTATATTTTTACTGAAGATAATAATTCAGAATAAAGTATAAAATCATGATTGTCGTGTAGTAGAAGAAGTTAGGTTATTACATGGCAAAGCCTCTTTCATTTGTTTGTGGCTAGATGTTTATATGCTGAAAAGAAAGTAATAAAGATGACGTTACCCTAATATTTATTTTTTCAAGTTATCAAAAATCGGCTCTTTCATCACAAATTGGGCTGATTTGTGGTGTGCTTCTTATTCATATATATATATACACATTTTTTTTAAGAGGAAATTGGGAATATGATTTATAGTTTTAATATATTGTAAACAAACTGAAAAGGATGAATCACATTTTACTATTACATACCAAAAATAAATTTCAAAAAAGTGATCATACATCGAGTAATTAAGCTTAAAGCTAAGTAGTGATCCACCTAGAAAAGGAGAATGAAAGTGCTTTGTCTTTCTTATCTTTGTTCTTCCTGGGACAGGAAATGCATTAGGTCAATGTGCCATTTGAATATTTTGTCACTTCTATTGCAGATTATCATGATGACAAGATTGGATTGGAGGTGGCTACTCGGACTGTCCTCTATACCGTCATTGAGATATAAATCTTCGGCTATCCCAGACTTTTACAAGAAACGCATTATCTGAATTCGAATTCAAGACTCGAAGGTCATCAAAATTAGCTAGAAAACAACCATTCTTCTGTGGATGCTACTCTTTGGAAATTCATTCGCATATTAAGAATTTGTTTCCCGTAATGTTTGTTTTTAAAAAGATTTTCATTTCATACAGTGAGAGCTTATTAATGACTTCAATATTATTAATTTCCCAGAGATTACTGGATTTCTTTTAGCTGCAGTGCTCGTGGACAGAGCTGGGAGCAAGCTTTCCATTACCATTATGTTCACCTTATCTTGCCTTTTGCTACTGCCACTGGTTACCCATGGGAGCGTTTACAGTTTCTTTAACTTCCATTGTTTGGCATTTACCTTCACAACTGAAATGGACATTTACGTGGGTTCTCTTAAAGTCAAGCCACCTAAAGCAATAATTGAAAAATTATTGTATGTGGGTCCTAAATGATTAAAAAGAAAATAATCAAAAATCAAAATTCATTATTTGCACAGTAAATCTCATGTCAATAAATAGAGGTTTCATTTTATTATTTTTTTTATCACATTCCCAACCAAATCATCTGTATTCTAAGAGAGAAAATATAGTTTATTTTTAAGAGTTTGTGAGAGAGTTGTAGTTCTCATATTCTAAGAGAGTATGAGATTGTTCACTTCTTGTGTTTAGAGAGAGGTTGTAAATTCTTTCCACTATAATAAAATCATTCTACAGTTGCCGGTGACTGTTTCCCTCACATTTAAGGTTTTACCACGTTAAAATATGTGTCTCATTATTTTATTTTATTGTTAAGATTTATAGTAGACTAAGTCTCCAATTATTATTGTACTATTATATGGTAGGCAAAACCTTTTGAACTAACAATTATTCTCAATTTTACTTTACTTGTGCAAGCTTCAGCCCACGATCTCCTAACAGTGGTATCAGCCTTCAGGTTCAGGATTACTGTTCACGGAGACTATTTACATATACGATATAATATTATTCATGTATATGATATTATTCATGTATATGATATTATTCATCTATACAATATTATTCACATATACGATACTATTCACGTATACAATACTATTCACAGTGAAATAGTAAAAAGTCATCCAAAATATAGCAGGAAAATTCGAAATTAAAAAGTTCAACTGGAGCAATTTTTCCCTATGGAAACTTAAAATAAAAGCAATATTGAGAAAATACAATTACTTGGCAACAATTGGAGAAAGGCCATATGGAATGACTGATGAAAAATGGAAGGATATGGATGACAACGCTACAAGCAACTTGCATCCAGCCTTAGCAGATTCGGTGTTATCCAGTGTTGTAAAGAAGATGACTGCAAAAGAGAGTTAAGATACACTTACCAAATTGTACGAGGTCAAGTCACTACACAACAAGATCTTCTTGAATAAGAGACTTTACACTCTTCGAATGAGTGAGTCTACATCCATGACAGATCACATCAACAACTTGAATACACTATTTTCCCAACTCACTGTATTGAATTATAGTATATCAACAAATGAACGTGTGGAGATTCTACTTCAAAGTCTGTCTGATTCGTATGATCAACTTATTATCAACTGTACGGGCCAAAATTGGGCCGAGGAAAAACCATCTTTCACCTCAAACCCAACAGTATACAAGGCCCGAAAGTAAAGACCAGGCCCAAAGAATTCTGTATTATTGGATTACAATTGAGCCATAAGCTTAAGGACAAAACCTCTTAATTATATCAACCACATTTCCCCACTTTGCCTAATACAAGGCATATTCTCACATGCTCAAACTTTTATCAAACGTCTGGGCACGTTGTGGGACTTATGCCGGCTGCCAAAGACGATCCTTTTTCATCTATAAATAGCAACGCAATTCAAGAAACATGGGGGGAGCGGGGCTTCTTTCTTATAAGTCTCTGCTCTCTGACACTAGCTCTCTCAGAGCACTCCATCCTCTTATACACTTATCACCGCCCTCACGGCCACCAAAAGAGTTTAAGGTAACATCAAA